>JAGDQP010062260.1:0-11906 GCA_022664845.1 Lepisma saccharinum
ATACTCATTAGTGGGAGGGGAATGGAGGCCGCGCCGTCGCAATGGTAACATTTAACTTAACCAGCTAAGCCATAAAGTCACAGCACGATCATCACAGATTTAATTATCACAGTGTTTCTTGTTACAGTATTAAGAAATTCAATGCGAAACAGACTGAAACACATGGTAAACTCCAGCCTATTAATGCACATAATTAATACACTTCTTGTGTATAAAGCCCAGAATTTCAGAGCCGTTGTGTACAGGAAGTGTATTTTTTATAGTGTAGAAGTGTAGCTAACACTCATAGTCACAAACTCTGAAAACTGCAGTAATAAAGTTTTTGTTTTTTTGTAATTTGAAAATAATATTGTACTCTATAATAATAGCTGGATTGAACTTTCTAAAATAACATTCTTAAACACAGGACGAGAATATGTTTCTTAATTCTTCGCACTATTCTGCAGGAAACAAAAGAAAAATAGCAATTAAAATAACTAAACAACGCTGCACCTATACTAACAATCGCGAAGACTTAGACACCCTGAAAGAATCTCAGACACACAAAAAATAATTTTTGTAACGTAGGTTGGCAACACTGACATTTGGGATGTTTACGGACGGGATCACGAACAACATTTTTATCTTTCATTTTGTTGAACAATGTTAATGCTAAATTTGGTGCGGATACGTCTAATTCCATCAAAAGAAATTGAAAAAGAATTAATTTTATTGCAAATAGGTTGGCAACACTGACAACTTAAATAGCCTACTTCAGTACAGTTTTTTTCTATTTCCATATTTCTGCCAAATTTGGTGCAGATAGATTTAATGAAATGGTGGTAATTGGAACAATTGAATTTTTATAAATGGTTTGGCAACATTGTAACAACGGCACCTACAACCGCCTTGTACACCCCTTGTGGTTCTTGAGATTTAATTTACCCGACACCGGACTGACTTCCTTTTCTGAAACCTTCACTGCTAACCCAGATAACACCCAAATTTGTAGTATGTTTGTACGAGGCTTGACATTATAAGTTTGTACAAAGTTTGGTATTGCAAAGCTGCAAGTTTTGAGACTTACAATGCCAATATTGCTGCAAGTTAAATGTATTATCTGGAAAGAGAACCTAAAAAGGAGATGTATAATCGACATATTCAAGAATACTATGCAAAAGGGAAACATGTGAAGCTTCTTTGCCGCAGTCGCGTGGTTACAATTCTGAATCAGAGAATCCCGTTTGAACTATAGAAGTCTTCTCTTCAACACAACTAAACTGGTACTGCCAATTATTATTAGTGCTTTTCAGACAATTAAAATATTCCGCATTCTGTCTTTAGAGAACCTACAAGTGCATTATCTCTCCCCCTTGCTGTGGCTTCTCTTTCCAGAACTTCTTCTATGTCCAAATCCCCTCCTATTATTTTTACCTGGAAATTTTCTACTAGACACAACAATCCATTATAAGCTTCACCTAGCTTACCTTATCGTTCCATTTCAATATTTGATCCTCTACCTTTTTTCATTAATCATGTCTCCCATTAGCTTCACGTTAGTAATGGACTTTATATTTATTGAGGGAATACTGTAAATATTATCTTTTATTTGGTGAAATTTATCTAGGAAAGTATTTTATTAACCCAAACCTAAAATACAAATTCAAGGGAAAATGAATCAATAAGTGCCCTTCTCGTATTAATAGAATTTGTGATATATGCGGGAAGACGTATAACAGTTAGGGGTTCAACGAACTGACGTCATAGCGTTTCTTATTTGGTTACGTTATCATGGGAAAAACTTTTTTTTTTCGTTGTCTTGATTACAATTTCACGAAAATTATATCATGTGGCGTTCCAAATCACAGCATTCTGTTATACAAACAAAATATAACCAATTCTGTATCAGTAGCGGCTCGTGGTTGATTTCCCTGCGTGATGCACTGAGGCTTTCTTCAGGAAAGTTTGATTTCAGGGAAATATTGCTACTTCAGCGAGAGTAAAAAATCGACTATATGGACTATCTATCGAATAGATAGATAGATGAATGGATGGTGTTTCCAAGCAATGAAGACAAACATTTGAGGTGATTATCCACTCTGAAACATGGAAAATGGTTATTATGTTGAATGAATATAAGGAAAGAAGTTATTTCAGAGTTAAAGGTCCGCAAATCTGGCTCAGCTTGGTCTTAAATGACTAATATCTTGACAAATAAGTCGTTAGAGGTGACGGCTCAGAAAACTACAACTATAATTGAACATAGGAATGGTTTTTAGCAAATTTTATGATTGAAATGTGCAGGGCTGAAGGGTTTTCCATACTAATTCATAATAATTCATTATATTTTAGTTTTGCGAAAATATCTTCTGCTGTCGTAATAGATTTCAAGAAACTCGACAGAGCTTGTATTGTTTGTTGGTGATCATCTGCTTCTATTGATCAACGGACAGGTACGTAATAGAATAGTGGTATTTGAGTATTTCTGGTATAATATATAGGGTGTTATTATTAGGACAATTAGTGACATTTTAAGGGTAATATTACTTTGTATTTAAGTGTATACATATTTGATTATTCTGAGTGCCAAATATTTACTTAACGGGATATATTAAAAAATCCAACAAGGGGTAACTCTGTCGTCTGTTTAATATTGTTGGTCCAGAAGGTAATGATGATATCTATTTTTGAAATATGATTGATGTATAACTTTGTTGTCAGACTCATAACACAGAATTTTAGTAAAAAGATTCATTATCATATTTTGTGGGGATATTAACAGTACTTACACAAAGAATAACTATTTGATATTCATTGAGTGTATTAAAGCCTATTCATTTATTATTTATTGTGTAAGCTAGAGATTAATATTGTGAGAGGTTAATATTCATTGTAGATTTGGAGAAGATTCATCCACGTAATAATTTTTATACATTTATAATTTGTTTCAGATGTTTAATATTTGCAAATTATATTTAATTCTAATAAAAATCAAACATTTTGAAACAAGTCAATCTAACTTTGATAATGTAAATATATTGAGGCTAATTATCTCAACATTAGTGATAATGACTAAGAATCTAAGATTTATGTTGGTGAGTCATTCTGGTTGTCTCATGTGTGGTAATAGTCCCTAATATATTCATTATATAAGTCATCCTTCGCATCTTACCGCTATATAATTCCCAATATTCATATGTTCACTTGTTCTGTACACTATTGTATATACACTATCCAATAAGAAGAATCCAATGAATCCGCTACAATTTGTTTCGTGAAATTTGCACATTTTTCAGAACTTTCCACTGTTTTTTTTTTCCAGATGGGTACCCCCAGACTGAGTCAATCACCCCATCCAATTAAAACCAACAAATATTGTAATAACAAGAGGTCATTGATTGATCTACTACAATTACAACGTACTTAGACTGGCCCATATAAAAATAAAGTTTACCAAAGTTTAATTACAACGTTCTGAAGCGAACAAGAAATCTTGAAAATTTACAATTGCAAAATTTTAGAGCATGTCGCTCACAATAAGTATTTTTTTGTGTGTGATACGTATTCAAGATTTCATTTCTGAAAGTTCAACATTATGCAGAGGTGACTAGTGATTGTGCAGAAAAAGAACACCAATTTTCGGAACGGCCTGAGCCATAGCTGCCTAAAGACCATAAATGAAATTCAAATTCAATCAGTTTTGCGGGATAATAAGTCGACGTAATGATATTTCGAAAGAGCAGGACTTTCTAAAATTAGATTTATGCGACAATCATGCACTGTACATCTGTATGCGAGTGTAAGAGAGAGAACAGTAGAACCTCGATTATCAAAATTCCACGCAGTATAAATGTTGTACTATATTTACTTCCAATTTAGTAAAATAAATTTTATCATTTGTGTAATAAATCATTTTGTTATTGTATTTTTTGGTAATTGAAGGGGCTTATAGCATAAAAAATTGTTAATATCGTTTGTCATGAATTTCGTTTATGCGAAACGGATCCAGTCCGACCTAATCAAGTTCGGATAAATGAGTTCATTTATGGTAAATAAATTAATGGATTTCATGGTTGCATGAATGCATTTGTCGGACGTAATGAATAATTTTTCATACATGGTAGATACAGAAAGGTGTGAACGGGGCCCACATCCTTCTCCTATTCCTTTCTACATCCTTCTCCTATTCCTTTCTACATCCTTCTACCTCTTTCACTATTTTTGTTTCTTCTGAGGAGCCTGTAATACCTTGGTACCCACCGTGTTGTATAGCTTCCACTAGAGGGTTACACCCTTTCTCCTCTTTCATCCTTGTAAAGATTCAAATTACTCCCCCCGAGCATTTCCCCTTAAAGAAACACAGGAAATTTCTAGCTGTTAAAGTCTTCTTTTATCGATAAGTGCCTTACCATTTTTCACTAACCCAGAAACCTCTATTTGACGATTTTGCACCACAAACACTTACTCGAAGTGTCGTTCATTTGACTCGGTTGATTTTTACAGAACTGGAATGGAGATGATAAAAATTAATAGTATCCTTCAATGGCGTTCATGGCAATTTCCACAACAGGTCATCAGGCAGTTCCAGCTAACGAGACAAGCCTTGTTGCGATAACGAAATTTTTCAGCATCACAGTATGAGTTTTCATCGTTTTAGCTTCATTGAGAAATAAATTAGTTTAACTTCTCTAAACATCCTCTCCCATCCTAAAAGTTTGTAACATAAATAAATTTTTAAGAAGTCTCTACTTTATTGTTTCCAATTTGACTCTAACGATTAGAATACCTCTGCGCGTGTGTGTTACCATATCAATACTCCTCCTTTTCACGCTGTTCTTAATTAAATTCCCCAATCCCCAATCATTGGTTGAAAGTGGAAACTGGTTTGGTATTTAAATATTAAAAATGTTTGTAAATTAAAAGTGTGTTTCTTGGGATTATTTCTTCATGAATATAGTGCACTATATTATAAACCCATTTGACTAAAGTATAGGTATTCTTTTGTTTATCTGAGATTCTTTAACCTTGCGCCTGGTAAATCCAATGGTAAGACCATTTGTTATTAGGTGGCTGACTAAAGCGGGATCTTTGGTGAACAGGCGTATTAAAGGTAGAGGGCCTTTATCCTTTCTAACTCTTATTAACCTGATAATTGGTATTTTTTCTTACAGATACTTTTGTGGATCCTTGATTTTAGTATTGGTTGAGATGTCTCTAATGACGCAGGTAAAGGTAGTGGTCGTTTTGGCTTTCTGAGTGACAGATCTCTTTTCCTCAAAGGCACTTTAGCGTTTGGGCCGAAATTAAATTCTTAAACACGTTTTTGCGAAGCTTTCTTTATTTTGTTTTTCTTTAAAATGAATCCTGTCTCCTTAGTGACGTTCAATAGGATGTGAAAGGATAATGGATTTATGAGATCTTGATTTAGATTTCTAATTAAAACGACTTATTTTTTTGTCTGCAGAGTCCTGAGTTTGATTCCCTGATGAACCCTACTGCACTGATTGTTGTTGAGCTGTACATCGATTTTCCTGCTGTGGCTTCTACAGACTGTAAAAATTTCTTAAGATTCATCATGGGTATTCATTTTGGCCATTGAAACAAAATCTGATTCTTAGAAAGCTTTTGTGAAACTTTTTTTGGTTTGTTGGTCTGGAATCCTAATTGCTGTGTTATGATCAAGAGGAAAGATTATCCTATCGCTATTCGGTAATTTACTATCTATCAAGGTGAGCAAATAACAGGTAAAACATTTACATTGGCTCAATGGTGTATGACGCAACTGGCAGTTACTGTCTTTAAGCAAAGAGTATCCGTTTAAAGAAATATGTCTGTATTCTAGCATTGGAAATCGCCACTTAGGTAACGACAACAACAGCCAATCAGGGCAAGTCATGCTATCACAGTGTCTCTCGCGACAGGGAAATTAGCCTAGACTTCACTAGGACATGATATATGGTAACATTTGAGATTTGCCTATCATATAACCGGGAATTTTGGAAATGCTTATCGGATACGACTTACTAGTTAGAACCAAATCTTTCATGTCAAGCGAAGTACAGTGTACCGATTTTGTTTGGTGTTGCGTTCCCCTGACACTAGGAGCGCTACCATTACTAATATTTCTCTGTCAGGTGCTCGCTGTTTTACAAGGGTCTTTGGATTAATAAGTTTCCCGCAAACTCCAACATCTTACGTCATCACCGGAATTCAAAAAATGTTCACTGTTGTCAGGAATGGACCCGTCCGACTATCTATTAATTTGTGGATAGATGATGATGAGTCAGTGACATTGTCTCCACTTACGTACTTGTCTAAAGCCCTGAGGATCCTTTCTCAGTGCTGGATATATAACAACCCTCGCTAAGTAGACTTCCTACATGCTTTTATTACAATTTTAGTTGTTTATCTTCAGCTTTCAAACCAAAGTAAAAACATAAACTGTATTCAATGTATATTTCATCTTAAAATGTAGGCATCTTTACTGCAGATTTGGTGCTAAAAGATTTTAAAAAAATGTTTGTAAATTAACAAACTCGAGCATTCTCTAACGGCAACAATGTCTACTTTGGAAGCTGCAATTGATATAAATGTTGAAACTTATTTCAACATGAAAAATGTTTACATTCGTTTTCTTCATGTTAAATAACAGAACTTGAACTACAAAAATAAAATACCAACTGAACTAGCCAATAGGTTACAAATCAATTTCAGTATTTCCTAACATAGAACATGCTGAAAGTGAGATTCTCAATATACTATTAACGCAATGCAACAAACTCTGAAAGACATCTTTAGTTATAAATATAGTAATAGTAATTTCAGTAAAGTTATCTTGACCGTAGAGGCGCCACACTACTTGAATATCATATTGTAGTTCCAGTAATCGTCGCTAGATGTCCCAGCGTGTGGACACATTTTTTTTTCAGTCACTTCTCCTTATCTTTTCCAGTACAACAATTTTTTCTCTTATCTTTTTCAGTAAAAAATAACACTATTCTAATAATAGCTATCTATGTCTTCTGAATTAGTTCACAAATTATAAACTGTAATCAAACTATCATGAGAAGAGATATTACAGTGTCATCTTAACATCTTAAACTGAGTTGATGGACACATCTATGTTGGTAAAGAGACATTTATAAAGAAACAAGAAAACAAACAAAGTTAAACCACTCCAAGAAAGCACAGAAGACTCACAAAACAATTAAGAAACAACAAATTCAAAATGAATGCATTTAAAACTTAAACAAAAATTTAAAACATCAAAAAAAGCCATTCAATAGATGAGAAATGATATTAATTATAATTATCAAAACAAGGTCATAAATGTTTTCAAGATGGCTACGAGAAAGAAGAAATTAACACAGGGTGATTATGGGAAAGAAGAAATTATCTGAGATTCATAAACTAAACTAAACTCAAGTCATTCACACCTAATCATTAAAAAAAATCCCCCTTTAAATATTTCTGCTTAAAAATCACCAAATGAATAATACAAAATTCACCCAAGGTAGTATATTTCATTTATGGTTGACTCACTATTTCTGTTAAAATTCAGTTCACATCATTCACATCTGATTCTTAGAAACATCCTACACATTAAAATTTCAAACTTAATTAATATTTTGAAGGATGAAAATATAGATTGGATTGGCTAGAAGTCCCCCTAGGTGGCTCTGCGGGCTCTAGGATTTACTATTTTAGGTTAGATTGCTCAGGTCCTTGACCACTTCCAGTTTAATCCAATTTTTCAGGGAGATTTGGAGTCTTCTCCTCAGCTGACCTTGGCGGGTTACCTGAAGTCCTGGTATAGTATCGGATTCGGATCAACCTACAATTATTATTATAAACACTATATCTCCATATAAGCTAAGGATGAAAATATCCTAAGGGAAGACTAGAAGTCCCTTTAGGCTATGCCCTGTGGGAAGGTTAGAAATTTACATTATCGACAGAACATGCTCAGGGAGATGCTATTGTGTAAATGTACTGCAATATTGCGATAAACGTAATTATTCGTAATAACTTTATCTTTCCTGAAAAAAAAAGGCAATTTTTGTACACAATACCAAGGAAATTAGTTTAACAGAGACAATTTATGATTCAGATTAATATTTCAACTACAAATACAATGATTACATATGTGGATTAAAAAATGTATGTACAGCACGCTGAGAATGAAAAGTACTGAATTTAAATTATTTAAATTTTCAAAATTTAGGCACAGATCTCAAGTGTTTTGAGTTAGTATTTTGTTTAATTTTATGTGTTTTTTCGAAAGTAACAAATTTCTGTAAAAGGTAATTTCCGTTTTGTTACTTTTCTCTATTTTAAGAATTCACAATAACTCCTCAATCAGCGTATAGAACAGAAAGAGAAAAAACTGATTGAGACTTATATTTGAGCGACCTCCATTTATACGACTGATTTAAATCTGGCTACTCTAAAGGCCTGCCAAAAATCGTTTCCATTTAGTTAGCTTGCTCCAATTTGAGAATTCACGAATTTATGAAAGAACATAAACAGAGAAATTGATTTGCATATTTAGGTTCAACGATCTTGGTATATCAGACCGCTTTTAAACTGGTAATTATTAAGTGGGGAGGCCTTTATCATTTATTTTGATTGATCAATTTAAGAAATATACACTAGTTGTACTATAAGCACTTGATTCCGCTCTACGTTATCATCAGGTAGGTCCTAAGGTCGTGTAAAAACTAATCTGTTCTTGTTCCAATGAAATTTATACATTTAGTCCTACAGGGTCACAATTTTTGGGTTCATGCACAGAATATGTCCTTCCTCTAGTCCAGCTTTCCGCAAATTATGGTCCGCGGACCACAGGCGATCCTCAAGGTCTGCCCATGTGGGACTCTAAGTCTAGACTAGATTGAGCATTAGTAAAAAGAGGTGGTTTTTCAACAATAACGTCGCTCTTCTCTTTATTTTTTTTGGTTCTTTTATGGAAAATTCAGGATACACAAAATGTAAAAGTCCAAATCCCAAATTTGGACCCTCATAACTTGTGAACGGTAAAAGTCCACAGTAAGTATAGTACTACACATGTTTAATACTGAAGTCAAGGGCTACCACCGTACCAAGTTTGGTTAAGATCGGATGTATACTGTATTCCATGTTCAATTTATTAAACTCTCTTTGCGATTTAAAAAAAATCAAGAGAAGAGCGAAAATATGGAAAATCAAGTTCAAAAGAAATGCATATCACACAGTATATTTAAGAATCAGAAAGAACTTGAAATAGTTTGCTCCAGTCAAATTAGGTAGGTATGAACAGTTTGGTCCAACCGTATGGATTTGTGGAGCGGACATATTAACATAGATACAGACAAGCAGTATATTCTTTATTTATAATATTGATACCAAATCACCGGTTTTTTTTTTTCTAAATCTGGTCAGGAAGTTAAAAAATAAAGGGAGCTGAATCCTATCTTCTTTGTTAGATAAAATTATTAGCGACGCCATTCTTTGCAATACTAAAACTTGAAGGTGAGTCTTCTGAATTAAATATGAACAAACGGGAGGTATTCGTGAGGGGGGGAGGAAGCGAAATTTCTCGCTAAAAAGAGCAAGGATGCAAAGATTAGAGAGAAAAAGAGAGAACGCAGGGACATCTGCCGGTGGTACTTGAAAGCTCGTACGACTCGACGTGTCTTTCCTGCATGTTGCAGTCTCTCTCTCTCTGTCTCTCTCAGTCTTACACCTTCAGGTTGTAATTAAAATGGGAGAGGCAGCGTACCAGATTAGAAATGGAGATGAGACTTTTCGTTCGGTGAAAGATGGGGGAAAAGGGACACGAAACGCTTTGTGGGTTGGTTTAGACATTGCGGCAGCAGATGGCGCCAGAGATGCTACTTTATTTTTTTATTTTTCCTCTTCCATCACCTAGAGTCACCATATTTCTCACTCACTTCATTTGTATACTAGATAGATGACATTCACAACGGTATTTTATTTAATATAATGAAGTCTGTGTTGAGGAAAGGTATATAAGGATGCCTTTAGGGGTCTTGATGAATAGTTGACGTCCCTTTCGTTGTTTTTGGCTACATTTTTCGAAAGTTTGTTGTTAATTCACACAAAATAGTTTGCTGAATTAGGCTATCTGAATATGTTATAAGTTGTTTATATGGTATGGCTACACGCTATTTGAAAGATACGTGGGGGAGGGGATATGGTAAATACTATTTTTCTCTTTATCGAGTTATGTTGTTTGCATAGAATCGGAGAGTATTTCGAATAGAAGTTTGTGATTTAATGAATAAGAGAATGACAAATATTGAAAATAAATTAAAACTTTTCTTTCAGTTGAAACTCAGATTGTTTTCGAACATCAATTACAATATCCCAAATCTGAATTTGTCAGTTACCATATTTTGGCCACAAGTCTTTGATATAATAGTCTGTCATATTTGAACAGTCAGATTCAGTACTTTAAACCTATCGACAGAACACCTTACCTATATGTATATCTATAACTATACATATATACAGGGCGGCCACGATATAAGGGGGAAATATTTTGACAGATCTAAAAATACCAGAAATGAGAGGTTGAGAATTCTGTTCAGCACATTCATGAACCTTTTGTTTATTTGTATGCCTATTGATTTCAGGAACTGTCCACTGGCGGCGCTGCCGTATCATGGTAGAAAAAATGACATAAATAAGATTATCCGTGGAAAAGCGAGTCCAGTGTGCTATACTCAGTATCAAAGATAAAGACATCAAGTGTCTGTGATGCACGGTCCTTGGAGCGAAAGCGTAAACAATCATTCTTTAATATATAAAAAGTTTTGGGATTAAATAAGGCCGAATATGTAAGTTATGAAGTCATCTGTTAATTAAAAAAAAATATGCGTCATGACTCATGAGAAACGTAATGCTCTGGGATTGGCTAATTTTTACGGAAAAGCGCCAACGCTTAACAGTCAGCGCCATCTTAAAGTAAATTAAATTGCTAACAGAGTACATAGAGTTTGGGCGAAAATTGGCTCTGTTCTATAAGAGTGAAATAAGTTTCATTATAGTTAAATTTCCATTCTTCTTCTATAACTAGAACTGATTGAAGTGAGCTTTTGCTGTAGTGAACTAAAGAATGAATTTTGCTCATTAGTGGAAATTAAGTTTGTAATGGTGTGGTGGTGTTTTGTTTATTGGGAGCTGTGAATTCTTATTATAAGCAGTGTCACCTCATGTAATTAATGAGAATTAATTACGTAATAAGATATAAGAGGAATGTCACTAGTACTGCTATAACTTCTTGCTAATACCTATCCGGTTTAGTAATAAACACAGCTCTCTTATGTGTCAATAAATTTGGTACAAGAGAATAATAACCTATCTGTTTGGCCCTTTTGTTTGTTTCGCATGCAAAAGGTTTTTTCCCTACTGGTATATAATACGCAAGCAACAATCTGAATCGATATAGTATGCTGATTCAATAACCTTGTTCCGCAACTAAAAGGTCTCTCGCTGTACTGTGATATACCTGTGAGCAGTAGTTACGAAACAGTTTGCAGCTAAATGGTCTCTCTATCTATATGATGTCTTTGCTTGTTTACCTTTCGATTTGCATCTAAAAGGTCTCTCTAGTACGAATATTTTATAAGACCATTTAACTAGAGCATTGAAAGGTTTCCTCTACTCGACTAATGGCAATTTGCTAAACAAAAGTAAACCTAAAATTGTTAGCATGTAGATAACTTATTCCAGGCCTTCCTTTCTCTCTCAAATTTTCAACACGTTTCGATAATTTAGACTAACGGCCATATCACCATACAAAAGATTAAATCAATATATTTTTTCGCAGCGAACTACGAATAACACAAGGTCTTAGGAGAACTCTTGTAAAATCAAATTAAACACAAATTTACGATTTTAGCAATGATACTGTGCATAGAAAT
>JAGDQP010062261.1:0-11906 GCA_022664845.1 Lepisma saccharinum
TATATATATATATATATATATATATATATATATATATATTATGTGTATGCAATAACTGACACAATAGGGTGTATCAAAAAACTTTTTGTCGAATATTCCACTGCCCTAGTGATAAAAAGTGCGCATTGGTGGCGGAGACTTCGTGTGATTCCTGAGGTTCCAGATTAACTTTGAAAATTTTACGGTATGCAAACAATGAACACAGAAAGAAAGGAAGGAAGAAGGAGAGAGAGGAAGAGACTATTTATACAAGCCTGACACAAAAACAAGAATAAAAGTTCAGGTACAAAATTTCGAGAAATGCGTAGTTTCGGAAGCCTAAGGCGCTCAATGTTATAAGGGCTTCGTCCAAAATGACGTCATATCTTCACATGTAATGGTGTAAGTGAGGTCGGCCTTGCAAAACATACTCGAAGTAGTACTAAAGACATCTATTTAAGCAAGGTTTATGATTGGCGAACGCAGTTGATAGGGAATTTCATGCTTGCTCTATTAAACCATTGAATTCCTTGACAACGTTGCGAAACCTGTTTATGCGGGACACCTTTAATCAAGAACATTGCTAAGCCGATACCGCTTACTCCATTATTTGTCCAGTCATAACGTGATTTCTGACAGCGTCACCGTAACTTTAAGCGGGGCCTGTAGCTCCGAAACCACGCATATTGCGTTCTTTTTAAAAATAAACTTCTCTTTTTTTCGGTATCAAGAATTCACCCTCATAGTAATCTATCGCCTTACATAAAGTTTACCTACTGCAATATCTTAGACAATCATTCTCTAGAAATGGGGCATTTTGTGAAACTGCATTGTTTCTTAAAACACTTCATCTAACTAGGCCAGTTTCTGTCCACTTTCATATTTTAGTCATATTTATGTTATTTAGTCTCAAATATGCTTAATATCCACTCCATGAAGTGAAACTCACCTTCATTTTCATGTTTGAAACATGCTTTTACTTCTTAGTCAATTTTTCAACGATTATTCTTCAGAATAATTTAGTTCGAAACAAGAACCGTCATTAAATCGAAAATAAACTTATTAGTATGAGAACTACATTTACTGAAATACATGAAACCCGCTTTTTCATCACCCTCATGAACTGATAAAAAAAAGTTGTAATAAAAGGGTGAAGCTGGCAACACTGCACAACATTTTTGCATGCGTTAGACAGGACGCATCCATCTTAGTCTCGTTTCAGTTGGAACTAGAAGGAAGATGCTTCCACAGTCGACTTATTGTGGAATAGAAAGTTAAAATCAGGCGTGTCTCACTTATTAATCATCAACTCCATGGAATTCATAGTATTTTATTTTAATTCCAGTTTTCTATAATCATGAGGAGGAGCCAAACAGTTCAATTATGCTTCATTGTAGAATTCCATTTTCACTGTAATGAACATGGCAACGAAAAAAGTAAAAAACGTCAACTCCATGGAAATTACTCTATATTTTGTAAATGGAATAAATAAATAATACAGTATTGATCTCTGAGTACCTTCAAAATGTACCCAAAATGCCTCCAAGATTCTTACAAACACAACATCTAACCTAACATCTTCACATTTTTTTTTACTTTCCAAAAAGACTTTTTTTGGAGAATGATCCAACACAGCAACAGCCATTTTAAAGAAGAACCTCCAACATTATTTTCCGACCCGAGAATGTTGTAAAAATAGGCAAATTTAATTCAGTTCTTCCGTCTCCCGCCTGTTTTATTATACTGTAGTTAAAATTTTGTCGCTCTATGTTCACTAGTTAGCGTCTCCCATAGAACGACGCCCAGCCTTTTAATGTTTGAACTAAACTATATTTTCGACTGACATTTAAACGAAGTGTATGACAAATCTTGCCCGCTATCTTCCACGGTTAGAGAATGGCGCTTACGGAAGGATTTGATTGAATTGATTCCAGTCTAGGCTAACCAGCAGAAAACTCGCTGGTTCAAAAAAAAAAAAACGTGCTCAAGAAGACTGAGAAACTTACCAGCAAGGTGCAGATTTTCAAAGAATGACGGTGCTTCGCAATTTACTCCAACATTATGAAATAAACGGAGTACAAGATGGATTCCGAACATTTGATGCGCAGGTTGCTATTCAACAATATGGTTCCCACGAATTAAATCGTCCATCTTACAGCCCTCTAACAATTTGTCTTATTCTGAAAATGGGAAGTCTTGATTTGCGGGGGGAATACAAGTCATACAATTTTAGACCATTACATCTACGGTTCTAATTGGTCAAGCCGTTTTGGCGTGATGCTCACTTTTACAAACAATATTAAAAAAAAAGGTAGAAATAGAACAGAAAGATTCAATATTAACTTACGATTACTGCCAACTTCCGCCTGACAATGATTAAGAACGAGACTTCACGTGCTTCAGGGAACAGTCTCATCCGGTAATTGATCCGTCAAAAATCGGGTTGTAATTTTGGTAATGAAGTCAACGCTGCTATCTGGAAAACACAATAAAAATCAAGGTCACTTCAGATTATGTTCTTCATTCAAATTAATTACAATGAACATTAGTAAAACTACTCATCTTAAGGATATCACGTACTTGAATCGCCACTCCGATTAGTGTAGTTCGGAAAGCACAAATTTAATGTCTGACCAGAAAAGTAACGTTTTGTGTGGACACTTCACAGAACTTTAATCTCACTACTTTTTGGGTGTCACCACGGATCTACCTAAACTTATCTTTCAAGTTAAGGTTTAGGATAAGCCGATCTGTGTATGAAAATGCGCGATTGTACATTATAATTAGTGCTTTCCGCTGTTCAAAGTCCAATTAAGTTCATTAATCTCTGCATATATTCGTAGAAACTTTCCAAAATTGAAGAATTTTGGCAAATAGAAATAACGAAAGAAATTCATACAAATCCGATATCGATAGGGCACTATACACAGAACCATTTGTATGCATTTGAGTTTTATTTCCTTCGTTATTTCAAAACGAAAAGGAATTTTTCCAATACATTGCGTCATTAACCCCGTACTAGTATCACATACCCTTATCACTTACGGGAAAACTTACTTCTGAAATATATTTCCCGCAGGGTTCCCACTCATTTGCCAAGATCAAATTCTCTGATTTTTCCAGGTCACTACTCAGAACTTTCCAGGTACCCCATTCTGTATATATATCATAATTCCATGGGAAAATAAAGATACATCAAAATATTTCACTGTATTGCTTCATGGTTGGCACATTAGCCTCCAAGTAATTTCAAAAACGATCTAACATTAGATGCTGTAGCTAAATGAACTTCAAACAATAAGCTATCAAATTCCCTGACTTTTCCAGGTTTTCAGACATTTTAGTGAAATTCCCTGACTTTTCCAGGACATTTTAGTGCTAAGCTGGATTCCCTGACTATTCCAGGTTTTCCAGATGAGTGGGAACCCTGTTCCCGTCAAATTCTAGCCCAGAATGACCTATTACTCGACTACATAACCATTTAGCAGTGTAGATTACCACACGTTTTGATCATTACACAGACTTTAATATCATCGATACCTCCCAAATTGCATTCGAGTAGCCAAAATTTGCATCCACACATACTTTGACTTTCTAATCATGACGAAAGATTTTTTTTTTCCCTACCAATCGTGAAGAGGAGCAGGGGATTACAAAGCCGTTATGATGGTCATAAGACAATAACTTACATGTTAACATACCTGAAACAGAAACCCGTACAGACAACTACCGCATGTTGGGCTCGTCCGCTACAATTTGAAGTTTGCTTCAGAAAAAAGCAAAAAAAAGCAAAGCGTTATCAAGCCGTCCGGAGCGGAAAGGAGCCGGCCAAGTCCTAAGTTGAAAGTACAGGGAATTAGTTTAGCAACGCAATGCAGAGCTTGTCGGCCCGAGCTCGCGCTTCATTCACCTATCAACACTTGTCAAGCGGCCCGCGGTACGCCGGTAACTTTAGACCACGCATTTGAGGGTGTTTTTTTTTATTATTATTATTATTATTTACATCAGAGCATGCTGGACATATTGAAGAACGAAGTTTATTATTAGTACATGTAAAATTCACGGGAAGAAATACAAAATCTATTCAGCAGTGAGAATAAGTCGCAAAGTCAGGGGAAAAATACGGGCTGACTGGTGAGTCTAGCGCCACCTCGGTCGAAAAGTGCTGTGTTGCGTTGCCAGAAACATTCCCTGTATTATTCCGGCATTTGCCTAGAGTGATGAAATAATAATAATAATAATAAAAAACATTTCGACCACTCTCTTCATTCCAAGAAATAGATTGTTTACAAATTCGAAGAAAACTGAATAATAAAACCATGATACAAATCAGAAGAAACAAAATATAAATATCTCACACTACTGCAACATACCTTCAATATCTTACTTCAACAACAGCATTTCACTGCCGTGGTAACGTTGACTTCTAAAGCTGGAAGGACGTTCGACGATATTTATTTCTTACTCCACCTTGACGTTTTTTCCGAGTTGATAATAGCTGCTGAGTTCAATAATAAAAAAAAAACACTGCCTAAAAGAAACAGAACAGAATAAACGTCAAATTAGAAACAAATAAATAAAGTAACCAAAGTGATTTTGTAACACACTAAATGCCTAATAATATTATGTCCCTGCAAGGATAAATGACAAACTAAACATATAAGGAAAACTATCAATTTACTTGTCTAACCTTGCATTAAGTGCAGTGCCATTTGCAGAACACTTCAAGATCACACGAAGAACTAATGATATGAACTATGGTTCTTTAACGTATTGTTTAATGACCGAAAAGTAAAGGAATTTTAACTGAATTAATAAAATACAAATTTTCCTAACACGGTAAAAACTTCATGCTCTCTACACCCATGTATAGTTCTCAAACCTAAAAAGAACTTTTGAACTATGTGGTTTCTGAGCTATGTCTGGCATACTGAGGACTACGGATGGAGAAACTGGTTACTTGGGAAAGTAGAATATCTGTTTAGAGATATTCTGTTCAATGAAAAACTATCTAGGCGACCTGCAGGAAATCCACTGTGAAGTTTTCGAAGCGGCATATTGACCAATCGTGTGTGTGTCATATATAATAAATAAATAATAAATCACAGCCATATTCAATCCACTAGTGGATGAGGCCTCTCCCCGAAGGGAGGAGTTGGTCTACTGCTCCCACGCTGACCAGACGGGTTGGGAGAGGAGAGCCGAAGCTCTCACTGTGATCGCCACTCTTTTTTATTCACAGCAGCTCCCCAATTGTTCTCACGATGCTGGGTCAACACCGAAATATTTGAGCCCCATCGGGAATCGAACCCGGGACCGCTCGCATTGAAGTCGAGCGCATTGGCTACGCAGGAGCTCGTGTCATATATATATCAATCTTATATAAATTGATATAAAAACATAATAATTCCTCGTTCAAAGAAGTAAAAATTAACTGATATACCGTTCCAGGTGAAGACAAAGAAAAGTGGCAACTAACATCGAATACATTTAATACGACTATCTTTTTATATCTGTTTAAAATATGTAGCAGTAGCTGCTCAGTTAGATGCTAAACATTCGTCGATGCAGCGAGCAGTATGAACTGTGTACGTTTGTAACCTAGGAAGGGAGAACCTACTGTTCCCTCTCGTGATACGTACCAAGGAACAAAATATTAGTCCGGTTCTAAGTAGATATGAAACTTCAGACTGTAAATCTGCTGAAAATATTTCTTAAGTTTCAATTTTAAACATTTAGGGCTGACGCGTTGGTAAAAGTAGTCCGGCCTTTAACATCAGTGATTCCATACACTCTGCATCGCCATAGTCAACGGTGGACACTACTATAATGCTTTATGTGAGTACACACCGAATGAATATTGCCTATAACTGGTCAGAGCACAGGACTCTGGAACTGATAATAGGTCCGATCAAAATTTAGCATGAGTTAAAAAATAATAATTGAGCAAAACGCGTCTTTGTAGTATTTTGATGCCAAAAGAAGGTATTTTTTTTATTGGAAAGACATGTTTCAAACCATCGTCTAACCACTAGAAAAATGCAACATTCCCTGACATCGAATGTACTGTTTCTTTCGGAAGACAGATTTCACAATTTTATTTATATTATATGGCCAGGACAAGCGGCAATGGTCCTTCTAAAATCTAAAGGATGGAGTAGTTCTGCGAATTTTTTCGTGTTATGGATAGAGAAAGTAGCGACCAGAACATTAGAGCTTGGTACAGCTATGAACAAAAGTTTTTGACGCATGTCTTTCAGGAAGATTCCGTAAATTTGACGAGATGTCTCTCCCGTGTGTAACATCTATAGACGAAAATTAAAAATAATACTTAATCCCCACTGGATTTCAAAAATATTCCTCTCCGACACACAACGAGGAACGATACAAACTTGGTGAAATATTTGAACTTACCATTTCTTCCCCAACGAAAAGTGATTCCCGTCATGTTATATTTGTTTTTGGATTGTCCATAGCTGTAACATACGGGAATTAGGCTGGTGAAACTTTAGGAAACCGTGGAAACCTTCAGTAATGTTGACATGCGGCTCCAAAGTACTTTACGACAGGAAGTGTAACTTATGAATAAACAAGTAAATGAAGCGTGGTTTGGTTTGTAAAAGAACATAAAAAGAAATTATCAACAGAAGAAAACTACGACGTTGGTATCAGTCGTTTGTAATAGAGACAGGGATGATTTTTGCCGAGAGGGGCACATCCCAACCATCCTCAACCTCATTATCCTTATATTACCTCAACCCCTGTACCAAATGGAATAAAATCGTAGATATTTGAAGCCTACAAATCACAGTCCTTCATCTCTCTCTCTCTCTCTATATATATATATATATATATATATATAAAGAAATATTTTCTTAAATAAAAGAAAATCAGACTTCCGATAAGATTGATTTATACTCGAATAAATGTCAAATGTAATACTAATATTGAGATTAATAAATTGAATTATATATGCAGAACTATTTTCTACTTTCAACAACCAAACTTACCATGTTTAACCTAACGTGTAACTGTCATTAGAACCTCCTCAAGTATCTTCTTTTAAATGTTGTTTTTGACTTCAAGAACCCGATATCATAGAAAAATACCACGCAATTATTTAACTAGAACTTGCGCTCCTCCACCACAGCATCTTGGAAAATGCCACGAAATCTGAAAATAATAAAAAGAAAATATTTCCTAACTTAATTTATAAAATAACAGGGGTACGGGTACTCTACATGTCTAACATTAAAACCAGTTCTACCATGTCTAATAGGCAAACGTTAAGTACTCATCGGGGTTGGATCTCTTTTATCTACTCGCCACTATTTGTACCAAGAAGGTGCTGCATTAGACTCCCATTCATATTACCGAACTTCGAAAGATAAACCCAGACAATACTTTAAACTTGCCGCAATATTTTAGCACTGCAAGGCAGCAAACTTGCTACAATCTTGCTAGTTGACCGATGCCAAACTTGCTACAAACCTTATTTTTAAAAACGTTGGTAGACCCACATCGAGTCTGTAGCGAGAAAAGATTTCAGTCTGCAGTGCGATTCGAACTCACGACCTTCAGATTTGTCTGTTGTCCACCACTCTACCGATTACTCCACTGCTGGTAAATATTGAAATATATATATATTAGACTGTCTTTATAAGTTTGTAGGCTTATTTATAACTTCTTTTAATAAATATTGTTTTGGGAGTTCCTGATTTCAGCAGCAAAGTAATTTTGTGTGATTTTGACACATTAGGCCTAATATAATAGTCTCTGTATCTTAAGGATAAAAACACTTAATTTAATTGAACAAGTCACGCTCTATTTGCCTTGATCGTTTATTAGAAAGAATAAATATGCTAGAGGCACGGGATTTTTTATTCGTTTAAAGAGTTCAAAACCATCACCTGTAAGTCAGTATCAATCTCGTTACGAGTGTATTTGAATTAAATTTTATTTATAGCCTTTAGTCATGTGTTGTTTACAATAAGTAGAAGAAAGGAAGTAACTGTCCCAGCATCAAGCCGGTGCGAGAACGCGAAAACTGGAAAAACATCAGCCAAGATGGTGGGTTCGAAAGCAGGTGTTTCCCAATGAGATAGCAACTAAGGAACGCCAGCTCGGCTCTTGCTTTAGATGTAATAAAATGTTCGCCAAGGGACGCCATTCTTCAGACGTATGACGAGCTTAGGCCTTAGATGCCATAATTTAAATGTAAATTAAACTAAACTTCAAATATTACTCTAAAATTGTGCACTGCGTCTGAAAAATCACTGCGTATGTATTGTTCGAATAATACATTTTGAAACAGAAAATAAGTTGAATTTAGAGGAGCCTGAAAACTGAAAATGCCACGAAGAATATTTTTAACAGGCCATCATCTAATTTCATTCGTATTTTTTCTCTCTATCCATTGCCTCCTTCTAATAGTAATTTTAAACTTTCAGCACTCAGCATGTATAAAGGTCCTTCAATGTTGGTTGTGTCTTTATGCAAATAATTTTGGGGTTGAGAAAGTTATCACTTTTCCGCATGTACAAAGACCTAGAATATAAGCCTAGTTATTCCTTCCATTTGCATTTCCACGGGATATAATTTTCATCACTGATTTTGACTTTGCATGGCATTTAGACAACTTTCGTTCAGCTCATCTCAAGTTTGGAGGTACCAATCCCTGTATTTGCTTAGTGTGACTTACGAAAAACATCAGTCAGGACAGCGGGCGCTGGGAACAATCCCAAGACCCTTCGATTGCTAAACCGATGCTCTACCAACTGAGTTACGGCTGTTCGGTCCCCGTCACTAATAATGTACTGTACATTCATTTTAAACAGTCTAATATTGGCATTGGAAATGTGCGTATCAAACCAAAAATTAATAATACAAAGTTACGTTGATGAGTATAGTATTCTGGAAAGGAGGACAAAATCTCAGTTTAAATCCCTACGCTGCGATAGTTCATGCAACTGGTGTTGTAGTTTATTCCGTTCTTCCCATTTCACATTTAAAAGGTGAAATGTTCGATTTGAAAATTTTAAATATTTAATTAATGACCTTTATACAAATAAACAATAAACATGCTGTATAACTACACTATGCCAGTCTAGTACTTTATTCTCTGTTCTACAAGTGGAAAATTCTACAAAATCATTAGCTTTGCCACTGTCGAATGACTTCTTGTAAACGAAATTTATCAAATTACTGCATTTTTCTTGGGTGTGTTCGTTGTTCCAACGCTCAGTCGTCGGCTAAATGTGTCATATCTTCAACTATATTTACATATGGTGATCCTAACTTTTAGCAGTTAACTTCTCTACAAATATTCATCAACATTTAATATGATGATAAGCAGTATTACGAGTAAACCAGTCAGTCCAGGAAATTCGGGATGAATAGAGAATGGATACATTAATGATTTGGATGCACTTCACTTATGATTTTGACCACGAGCCGCCACTGGTCTAACGTGTGATGAACTTGCAGAAAGGTTTCATGTATCCGCTGAAACACTCAGACTGCACCTGCACGGGATAGGAAAGTCATACAGGTTAAGCAAGTGGGTACCACACACATTGTCGGCAGCCAACGAGTGACAGGCTTGCTCACTCGGCACCTGAACACACCCATATGTGATCGCTTACTTACTGGTGACGAAATGTGGGTCTTTCATGACACTCCCAAGCGTACCAGACATTGGTTGCCGCCACGTGACCCTGTTCTCACAACTCAAGATCACCTCTGCACCCAAGAAAGGTTATGGTGGACTTGTCGCCAAGTGGTGCATTACGAGCTCCTTCCACCTGGTTAGACCATCACTGCTGACTCTATACACAACAGTTGCAAAGGGTGCACCGTGCATCGCATTGCGGCAGCAGATGCCGGCATTGGTGACTCGGAAGGGTGTGCTGGTCCTGCACGCCAATGTCAAGCCACATGTGGCAAAGAGGACCCGGGAGACAATATGCCATGCACCATATTCACCGGACCTTGCGCTAACAGATTACCATCTGTTTCATTTCCTCAACAGCCACCTCCGTGGGAGATCCTTCACCAATGAGGGAGACCTACGGAACGCACTCACGGAATTCTTTGCCTCGAAGACCACTGACTTTTATCACCAGGATATTGTGCAGCTGCAGGAACGTTGGCAAAAGGTGTTGGATGCTGATGGAGATTACTTCGAAACCTAAAGGTACGTGTCGTCCACTATATTGCTCTTTGTTTATCATTGCTCTAGAACTTTTCTGGTTACCTTGTAAATGCAATTACGAGTTGAAACGGAATTATATGAATTGGAGGGAAAACTATTCCACACGTTATCAAGAAGGGTGTCGCGTGCAAGTTAAGAAATCTCATCTAACAATTCAATAAACTGGGGCAATTTAGAATCTCGAAAACTGTCAGGATTTCTAAGCACAGAACGTTAAACCGACAGGCAAATACAGTTTTTGGAACGCTACATCACCCAATTGTAAGGATTTTTCATTCACCTATCGTTATGCATGACTCCTTGAAAGATCAGAAGAGTGACTTTTTAATCATTAACTAGCATTCTATTCTGATTATGAAATCTAAATATAGACACTCTTATTAAGCATAGTAAATTTCTGACTCACTTGTTTGGAAACCAGCTCTCATGCTGGAAAGACACATGGAATAAACAACATGGTGATGAATACAGTTGACTGTAGCATCCTTCTGCGAGAAACGCAACTGAAGCAGCTGCGACTGAAGTATCCTTCTGCGAGGAATATCCAATTCAAAAGGCTTGGACTGTAGAATTCTTATGCGAGAAACATCTAACTGATACCGCTTCTTCACAGCTTTGGTCCAACGATGATTCTTTCGTTGAAAGTAGGGATAAACCTGGAAAGGAAATACACATATAGATGATTGTGTAGATGTTGAAGGTCATTTAATTTGTTCTTTGTGATTCATACTAAACTTCGTGGCACGATAACCCATCTATCTTTGAGCCAAATAAAAAACTCGTGATATAATTACGTTACATAAACATGGCTACATCATTTGCCTAAAAGACGGCCTACACGTTCGACTCTCACATACGAGTTATGGCATTGAAAGTGTCAAGACCTCTGCTTTGGCGCTAAAATCACATACATAGGGATTGGTCAGGTACTGGTTGAACACTATAGACGGCGATATAATTCAAGTTAGCAGAGAATGTCTGCACTGCTAAAGATTAATGTATGACGTGAATGTACAGTTGTATTTTTCGCACACATCTTACGATGCATGTACACAATTGTGTAAATAATAAAGATCAATTCATGGTACAAAAGAACCCAGGTAGTTGACAAACGTAATACTGAACTCCCGCGTGTCTCATGTGAATTAGAGTTCAGGTATTTCAATTCAGCCACTAGTCTTTCCCCTGTTCTTCAACAATCTCCCACCAGGACATGCTTTTGTTGTTCGACTTCAATTGTCCCACGCGCCTGAAATACCACTGCTAATATGGTATCTTTTCTCGTTCACCGAATTGGCTTTAGCACTATATATTTTCACTTGATTTCCCTTGTAAAACACAGGACTGGTAACTCGCATAAGTAAAGGGGCTTCGCACCCCTAGGTTTCACATGTTTTAGCGTCTCATGAATTATTCTTTCAAATAACCCATTTATTAAACTAGGACCAGAATGAGTGCATTCTAAGACAATTTAACATTTCTAAGTGAATATCTGAACAACAAAGCCAGCCGAAGTTTACAATAGCGAATGGTGAATGAGAGTAAAAACAAATGAGGTGGAGCCCAGTCAGAAAGCTTTCGTCAGGCTTCAGCAACGGGTGCCCGATTTATATGATCAATGTTCCGTTGGAAAAAAAATGCGGCGAGAAGTTTCCAACAACACCTCAATCACCTTTCTAGCCCTAGTAATTTCGAAGTTGAAAAATCTCTTCCC
>JAGDQP010062262.1:0-11906 GCA_022664845.1 Lepisma saccharinum
GAAGGAGAGATTTTATTCCATTGTTTAATTATTTCATTGCGTATGAACAGTGTTTCTTTCACGGGTTACTAGAACCAAAGATGTTATCCCGAGAACACGAAAAAGAGGCCGCCGAAATAACCAGTTAAATAGATTTTCCAGACCGGTTCACTTATGTTTGGGTCATGTCCTATTACCAAGTCATCGAAAGTGGCCCGGAATTGCCTCTGGAACACGCACAAAGAGAGAGAGAGACAGTGTGTGTGTAAAGTAAGTTTAAAATAAAGATGAACAGAGAGAAGAAGAAGAAAAAGACGCAGCGAAGACAAGAAACAGAGGAAGGGAAAAAGAGCAATGAAAAACACGAAGAGTACATTATCATTATGCTAAAAACACACACACACTGTTCACTCGGATTTTGACTAGTGATGCTTCATACGTTCTCCAACTCGAAATGAATATCTGAATATTCCAGTTCATTTGAAAAAGATACTGGCTGGTGGGAAATCGAACCGAGGTTTTTCAATTGGAAATCCAGCACGATAGCGATACTCCAGAGGTGACTCTACCCAAAGCATGCTTAACAAATCGTATAGTGTTTCTTTCTAAGAATAATAACATGAAAAGTGGATGTTTCAGATCAGTGACGTATTCTTAACTGTCCTGGTAACCCCCAGAGGCCTTATTTGGACTTTTCCAGCCAACATTCTTAAATCGTCTTCCTCTCTATAGAGACTCAGGTGTTTCATTTCACAGTCTGAAGAATTCTCCGTTTTGTATGAGAAGTTATGATTAGATTCTTCATGGTCGCTTTGTAAAAATAACTTCGGCTTGAACAGGTTTCGAACCTATGTTGTTTTGTTTTAGAACTGAATAGTCCAGCACGTTTCCACTACTTCATATTTCCATCTAAAGACACAAGTCATGAATTACTAAGTTCAAATGCGAGGAAAATATAACATTGAATATATGTGTTGCATTTTGTCTGTGTGCATTGTGTGGTAAATAAAGAGATATGTATGCATGTCCTTTGTGTCACGTCGAATTATGAAATAAATATATTTTACCAGTTTTAAGAACAAATCCAGGTTAGGGTAAGTATTGTCACATTCAGATACGATCATTAATTGTCTTTTATTTTAACGTAAACCAGGCTGAACGAAGCTAACATCGCGAAACTAATTGTTATTAGCAAATGCAGAAGTAAAAACTTCAATTAAAGTTCTAATATACTTCGTGCAGCATGACAAGTTGAACGTAACACAAGGGGCCTAGCAGAATAAGATGGTGAAAAGTGCCTTCGATGGAATCGTGATAAAAAATACTACCATATTCAGCATAAAAAATTATGGCTCTCCACCAAATTTTAACTCAAAAGATGATAACCTAACCTCAAAACAAAGTGTGTTTTTTGGTAGTTTAGCGATATCTCAGTCGGATTTGCACCTACGATGATCTTCTTTCTTTAAAATTGAAGATTTTTTAAGCTCTACAACATGGTAATTGTTTCATTTATGGTGGCGTACAATTCAAAATTTTAGAGTTTTGAAAATTTGAAAATTGAATTAAAAAACTAAGACAACAGTTGGCTCGAAAAAATATGTTATTTAATTTTAGTGGTTCTATAGCCATGACATTTTTTTTTTTAGATTTTTTAAAGTGGTAGAACATAACCAAAAAGACACGTGACCGGCTTCTTACGTAACACATAAACTGTAAATACAAGTTCGAAACCACCGTTTAACAGATCGCCTTCGTGGCCGGCTGGTCAAGACGTCGGCTTCGTGTGTGAAAGGTCCTGGGTTCGAGCTCCGCCTGGGACAACACCTTTTCTTCTTTCAAAATATATTTGTATATGTTCGTATTTATTAGTTAATAATTGCTAGGATGTATATAAAGAAGTGGTTAGTACTGAAAGCTAGGATGCACACCCAGATCGCTTTCATATACAGTCACTTTATAAATTCTTCAGTTTGCGCGCCATGAGTTTCTTTTTAATCATGCATACAAAAGAATTTTTTTTTACTTTCTTGTACGAGTTGTTTAAGAAAAGGATGTCTTTACAAAGTTTTTTTATTATAATTGTCTCGACCGTACAAATAACAGGACAAAGATTGGGATAAGATAAAGATAAAATGAATGTTATGTGTACCAAATAACAGGTGGAAAAGAATGTTAACAGCACTTTTGCGTATGCTCACCGCCAATGGAGCCTCACGCAGTCCCGCCGCCCTGCTCCCTTCTGACGCACCGTGCCCACTTGCACACCTCGCTCGGTGTGCGTCCAGACACATCCTAGCTTTCAGTAGTAAACAATTATTTGTATACATTATAGCAATTATTAAATAATAAATAAGAACATATAAAAATACTTTTGAAAGAAAAAAGAAAAAAAGTGTTGTCCCGGGAGGGTGTTGAACCCGTGACCTTTCACTCAGGAAGCCGACGTCTTGACCAGCCGGCCACTTTTTTTTAAAGGTGAAACGCATTCTAACCGAATGCGCCACCCAACTGTTTTTTAACTCTTACAACTCTTTCAACTGATTTTTCCTAACTACGGACAACACAGTTAAAATCACATCCATGCCCGAGGCGGGATTCGAACCCACGATCCTTGACTCGACAGACTAGCGCGCTAGACCGTTCGGCCACCTGGATCGGCTAACGAAGGCGACCTAGAAAAACGGTTCTTTCGAACTTGTATTTACAGAACATGTGTTACGTAAGAAGCCCGGTCAGGTGTCTTATTTTTGTTTGTGTTCTACTACTTTAAAATCTATTTGAAAAATCATGATTATAGAACCACTAAATATACATTACATATATTTTTTTTCGAGCCAACTGTTGTTTTAGATTTCTTAATTCAATTTTCAAATTGTCTAACCTCTCTAAAAATTTGAATTTTGTGCCAACATAAATGAAACAATTACAATCTTGTAGTGATTGAAACAAAATCTTCAATTTAAAAAAGAAGTCATTGTAGGTGCAAATCCAACCGAGATATCGGTAAACTACCAAAAACGCACTTTAATTTAATTTGAGGTTAGTTTAACATCTTTTGAGCTGAAATTTGGTGGAAAGCCATTATGTTTGATGCTGAATATGGTAGTACTTTTATCATGATTCCTTCCAAGGCACTTTTCACCATCTTACCCTGCTAGGCCCTTTTAACTTTTGACAGTTTGTATTTTAAGTATGAAACGTCATCACTTGCAGGCGATTCGAACCTACAACCATAAGGTTCCCTACTCCAGCAAGTGCCTCAGGATTGAATTTGAGTCGTCATTATATGTCTATATCACGCGAAAGCGTACCTTTTTTTTGAGAATTTTCGAAAACAGGCTTACTGACTGAAGTCGCCTAGCTCCACATTTTCAACTTCTGTGGAATGAGAAAAGAAAAAACAATATAATGCTTGCTATAATGTTATAGAGCTTGTCTACATTGAATACTGCCCTGTGTAGCCCTCATAGACAAAGTATTTCAGGCTCTTGGTTATTGTACTTTTCATGCTCATGCGTATGGGTTCAAACCCCATATCTTCCAACTTTTTTCTCTTTCCAGCTACGTCGGAATGTTAAATTTTCGTTCTCTACCAATAGTAAATGGCGTTTACATTCAAAATAATACACATTGTGGTTTAATTTATTTGCAAATGTTTATAGAATGAAGAAGAGAATGAAGCAAGTACGCAAAGACAAAACCTGTTTCTAAAAATTTATCAATAATAATTGCTACAAACGACTAAACGAACAGCTGAGCTCCTAACGACGGGATGTATAGTTTTGGCTAAAGTATGTTCCTAACCACTCGGTTCAATAGTTCCCCATGGACATGAACTCATGTTTACGCGCACCAAGAAGTAAGTAAATATCTTTTGTAACGCTATACACAAGCTTATTCGACAAAACCGTGTATAGTATTGCTCCCGATTTTTAAGTATATGTTGGATCGATCCCTGTTCCTTCCATGTGCGCTTTGTGGTGGACAAACACTGTGTGCGCATGAAGGGATTTAGTAGAGAGACCTTGGGGGCAATACAATTTATTTTATTGATAACATATTTTAAAGCTATCGTTTAGAATGAAACATTTAAAGTCACTCTGAAATGATTGAGGGGCAATACCCCTCATAAATGCACCCAAGCGTGTGGGTGCGTTTTCTCAGTGTTCTTCCGTTTTCTCCCACTTTCTTCACTCCACCAATTAATCTAATCATTATTCATCCGGCCTGAGCCAAAGTTGCCTAAAAGTTCTTAAAACTAAATTTAAAATTCAATTTTTGTGTGCACACTCTGTCCTTTATTCTGGAAACGGAAGAGAAAATAGGATACGAGTCTCATATCCAATGTATGATTCTCGAGATTGGCGCTGAGTAAAATATACGTGCAGGGCGTGACAAGGATAGAAGCATAGTGATATTATTGTTCGTTGATGTGAGAACTTAGCAGTGAAGGTAGAACCTTTTGCTGGAAGTCAAAAAATAAAACATCAATTAACGTGCACTTTAAATTTGCTGTATAATGCCAAAACAGAAGTATTTGTTACTTGAAATTATACCTACATCTACTGGACCACCATACTACAGATATTGGACTTTAATAAACAAATAGAGGACAGTTCAGAAAAGTCCAATCATAGGTTGAAGCTCGTGGGGTTTATTGAAGAGAGTTGTTCGGAGCCCACTTTACCAGAAACCCATGCTTAGGTGCTCAGGAGTGCATTTAGACACTTTGTAACAATATTGTTACTGATGATATTCAATAATTATATTGGAGGGGGATTGGATATAAAGTCTTCATTTGTCTTCATGATAAGAAAATTACTCACATCTGAAAAACTATTTTATGCAGAAAGCTTTAGAAAAACTATTTTATGTAGAAAGCTTAAGATATATTTATAATAATTGAATATATTATAAATAATATATTCAATTGTTTATAATTGAATAAAAAATAGCGTGTATTTTGGTTTAAGCAACTTACAGGATGAAGTTGGCATTTTGCAAAGATTAGCTCTGAACTTCGTAATGCATGGCTTCTGTCTTTAGGTGGCAAGATGGAGTAGGGTACGTGCTGAACTCTTTGCAAACCCTGTTTAATCCAAAGTTTTTTTTACAAAGAGACCGTGAAGAATCTAATCATAACTTCTCATACAAAACGGAGAATCCTTCAGACTGTGGAATCAAATACCTGAGTCACTATACGGAGGAAGATGATTTACGAATGCTGGTTGGAAAACTCCAAATCAAGTCTCTGGGGGTTATCAGGAAGTTAAGAAAACGTCATTGATCTGGAGTATCCACTTATGTTATTATTCTTATAAATAAGCCCTTTACGATTTGTTAAGCACATTTTGGGTAGAGTTACCTGTGAAGTATCCCTATCGTGCTGCCCTTCCAATTTAAAAACCTCGGTTCGATTCCCCACTAGCCACTATCTTTTTCGCATTAAATAATGGCTGCAAACAGACTGGA
The DNA here is from genome assembly GCA_022664845.1 of Lepisma saccharinum. Lineage (NCBI taxonomy): Eukaryota > Metazoa > Arthropoda > Insecta > Zygentoma > Lepismatidae > Lepisma > Lepisma saccharinum. Next base: position 5,455 of record JAGDQP010062262.1, read on the forward strand.
GAATTTACGAGGCATCACAGGCGAGAATCCGAGTAAACAGTGTGTGTGTGCTTTATCATAATGATAATTTACTTTTCATTGGTCTTTCTCCCTTCCTCTCTTTCTTGATGTATTGTTATCGGGACTTCGCTGTGTCTTTCTCTTCATCTTGTTCTCCTTCCTCTTCTCTCTCTCTGTTCATCTTTATTTTTATCTTACTTTACACACACTCTCTCTGTGTCTCTCTCTTTCTCTCTCTCTCTTTGTGTGTGTTCCAGAGGCAATTCCGGGCCACTTTCGATGACTTGGTAATAGGACATGACCCAAACATAAGTGACACGGTAAACCGATTGACCCGGTCTGGAAAATCTATTTAACTGGTTATTTCGGCGGCCTCTTTTTCGTGTTCTCGGGATAACATCTTTGGTTCTAGTAACCCGTGAAAGAAACACTGTTCATACGCAATGAAATAATTAAACAATGGAATAAAATCTCTCCTTCTTCCTCCGGGTTATCAGATCTAAATCAAATCAGTTGGTCAGAATGGATTTGAACGTTAAACTCGATGAGACTGTCCAAAACTTGACCAGCATCCCCCGACAACCGGTGACGCGTTTCAGCTCCGCCGTGTTCATTCCATCTGTGCGAATTGTTATAAACATTAGTTCATTTGTGTTGTAATTATTAGAACGTTATATTCGTAATAGGTGGAATATAGAGTATCATGTTCAGAACAGATACATTTTACGATATGTAATAGTCCTTTTTTTGGCTATTTGAAGGTCCAAAGATAACATTCGCATATAAAAATTGCGACTCTGAACTTCGTGCAGCCAGGCTTCCCAATGGACACCTTCTTTTCCTATAAATCGTGTCTGGTATACAAACCTTGCTCTCTCTTTCCTTCCTTCTCTCCCACATAACGAAAATCAGAAAACAACGTGACTACAGAATTTTTCCATTTATACATGAATTAATATAGAGGAAACGTAAGAATAAAAGAGAGATGAAACAGTATACATAAGATGATGCTGGGAGTAATCTAAACACACACACAATGCAAAATGGAAACCGATGAATGTCTGTTAGACAGAGATAGAGGAATTAGAGAAGGAGAGAGAGAACTAGAAGAGGAAGAAGACGAAGAAGAGAGGAGAAGAACAGATAAAAAAAATCGAAAGTAAACGAAGTAAAATATAAAAAAAAACTAACTTGATATAGTACAGTTCTGAGAAATTGAATAGTAAGATAAAATGGACTCTTGGATTTTATATTTTCCTAGAGAAATTCTAATATATAGACGCGTGATTTCAAACCTCATTCAGTCAGTTTAAAAACGGCGATCAAAGTTTGTAGGCAGATTATACATCTAGGATAAGGAAAAGTTAATACACATAATTAATGTGCGCGTGGTTCGGTCGCAAATTCGGTGGAGTTCGTTGAACGTACTGGTTCGGAATACATTGTAACCAACCCAGTAGATAGCGTAAACCATACCTCCCTTTTCAGACCACTAATGTAAATCGAACATAAATCGAAATGAATGAATGAATAAATGGTAAATCTTTACTAAATTTCTAACAGAAACAGCGAATATTACAAGTCCAAATTGTATGAAGACGAAAAGTTGCAATTTTCAAAATCAAATTGGTATGTGCGTAGCAAACTTTACATCATGTTCCGTATTACAAATGTGAATAAAGCACATTTAATAATATGTTGATAAATTATAGGATGGAAACGAGTTTTGTGCCAAACTAATATAAAAATTTTATTTCTCCTCTTAATATAAACAAAATAAGGAGTAGTTTCTACCGATTTCTAAAAAATTATCTCTTCGGAACATGCCACTGTGGATTTCTTCTATTGGGAATATACAAAGTACTTGTATAATATACTGAGAAAGTAGCGCAGTCTTCCCGTCCGAAGCTGAAAAATAAGGATCGTAGGCGGAACCAACCACTGACGTTACTCGCAGGAAAGAAGTAAACGATGTGAGTTTCTGGTGTAATTGCAGGTTTTGCTATTCTTTAAATGTGTGTGTGTGTGTGCTTTTTGTTTTTAATGTGGTTTCAGTGACCTATTAAAGTGTACATAGGTCTACGGACATAGTAGGTACTCAATTGTCAAACGCTCGTAAAACAATATTTTCCAAGGACGCCTTGCAAAAGTGCAGTTGCTTCGTGTAAAATAAAAAATAAATAATTAAAAAGCAATATAGAATGCATAACTTATTTTAGGTTTCCAAAGGATTTTGTTACTTGCCACTTTCTTCTTATATACCAACTTATACTGTTCAGAACTAGGACTTCATTATGCGGTGGCTCAGTGGTAGAGCGCTCACCTCTGGTGCTTGGGGTCATCCGTTCGATCTCACCTCATGCAACCTGGGCTTTGTGGAAGATAAACTCCGTGTGTGAGAGTTTTCTCCTTTTTTCTTACACTTTCTTCATCACACGAATTCTCTCATTATAATCCACACAGTCTGAGCCAAAGTTGCCTAAACACCCTAAAATAAAATTAAAATACTTTGTTATCTAGCGGCTTATTTAGCTCACAAATGCCGTCATATGGATTCAAACTTACGTCTCGTTCTGATAAACTTCCTCATGTCCTGTTAAAGTTGGATAGATATAATGTCACGAACTGGACTTTAAAAACCAAGCCACTAAGCCAGGATTTCCTTCAAAACATATAAAGATATGCAAAGTCTATTTCGTTCGTGCCATCCTGCAGAAAATTTTAGTACAAAATGAAGAGTAATGAAAAATATTATTACTTTACTATGTGCAAAACTTCCTTTAGTAAATTAAAAAGTTGTACGTTAGGTCAAAACAAACTTTCATTCGAATTAGGTACTTAAATGGTCACATTACTAGAATTCATGATGAACTGTCACAACTTAAACACTTGAGCTACATAATATGGAATATTTCAACAAAATGAGCATGGTGAAACTTTTTAATGATATAATAATAATAATTATTATTATTATAATTATTATTATTATTATTATTATTATTATTATTATTATTATTATTATTGACATTCAAAGCCATTGAATTGGTATAACAAAAATTGTGTTCATAATGATCCCACATACAGTAATATTTTTTGTCATCTGTGTGTGTCTTCTTTAAATTTCTCCACATTAAGAGTTTTAGATATTACAACAACATTGAATAAAGAGAAACACAGCTTTCTGACAAGGCTGATATTATTAAATTAATAATAAAAAGAAGTTAAAACGTAACAGTTTCAGAAGTATACCACTTCCTTCTTCACACTGCACTCTACAACTCTCAGAAAGCTGCTTTTTTAATTATTATTTAAGAGTTTTCATGTAAATACTAGGGGTTTAAAACTGTTCATTTTATTAGGACATAAAGGTGTGTTTTATTAGGACATATTTTAAAGGAGCGTTCATTGTAATCCTTACGAAAATTAAAATCATATCCATACTGACAAGGTGAATGAATGTCCATTGATTTTAAACACTGCAAAATGCAGAAATTTAACTATTTTGCTCAGTCCTAAGCCTAAAAAGTGTGTAGGAAATCAATTAGTTAGCGTTGAAATTGTTCTTGTTATTTGTGACGGACAAAGCTGCTGACATAATATTGGTGCCATCAAAATGAGCCGTCAAACCGCAGGAAATATAAAACGAATATTTCATCAGAAAAGTTGTTTTTTGTATAGATTCCAATCCAATTAAATGAAAAACTACTCTGAATTTACATTACAAATTCTGAAGTTGATACCACGTAGAGATATTTCTTGGACGTCACTGGTTCACAGTATCATAATTCAATTGCGCATATGCAGTTATACTCTCTCTCTTTTTCTCTCTTCTTTTTCTTAAAAGCTCTAAGTTAAATATTATCCAAGTTATAGACGTGGTACGAAAATAACGCCGTAGACTCTATTGTCTATTCAGCACATATTTGTAACCCGATATTATGATAAAAATTATATACATAGACCCCTATATATTTAGAGCTTGAAATTATAGGCCTTGAGAAAAAATATATGAGTAAATTGTTCATTAATTACAAAAATAAATTATGTGATGTACAGGTTTCATTACGCTGTGTATCGTGCTGCCTTAGTGTTTATCCTGCGAGTGACGTCATCGTCAGGTTCTATCGAACGCTTCCGAGGATATCCGAAGTTCAGACTGTGCCGCCCTGGGAATATAAATTCTAATTACAACATTAATGAACTAATGTATATAACAATCCGCACAGTTAAAATGAAAACAAACACAAAAACACTCACAAAAGGAGTATCTATGTGTGTGGTGAGAGGAAAAGAAAGGAGATATAGAGAAATATAATAAGGAAGAGAAACGGAAATAGAAGAGAAAGAGACGAATATATGAAACGTAAACGTCAGGAAAGAGAGCAAGAGAGAAAGGCCAAGGGTCATTCCACGTCAGTTCAACAAACCTTTTCTAGCTCACCAACTCTGATTTCTATGATTTTTGGTTTATTGCTTGTACAGCCACTTACAAAAGAAAATGGAAGTTGGAGTTATAAGAAATAATAGTTCTTTCCTCCAGAAGAATTGTTTCACTGTACAGCTAATAGTTAGACAACCTACATCACAGTACAAATGTACGCCAAAACATGACATGCCAGGATATTCCTCCATTTGGAGGAAGAAAATTTGAGTCCTTCTGCATTATTTAGAGAACAACGAGATATATAGGCAGAAATTACATTCACATTAAGTTCTAAGAGATAGGAATTAATTCAAAGTAAAGGAAAATAATAATAATATGGACATCATGCAGGAATCGTCATTTACATCTGAATAAAACTTGTCTTGTTCAAACACACAGACACACACACACACACACAGAAAGAGAGAGAGGGGAAGGGGGGAAAGGGAGAGAGAGAGAAATCATGAAGAAGTTGGGGGAAAGAGCGTAAATGAGAGAAAAAAAGGAAAGAAAGAGGTAAAGAAAAATAGTGGAAGACATGGAAATAAATGAAATTTTAATGCTTCAGGATATACAGCCTGCGTCTTTCCCCCTTGGCCCCTCTCTCTGTCTTCCGTTTTTCTCCCTTATTGAATAAATCTCTTTCAGTAGCAATCGCGAACATCACTTACAATGCAGAAAATAATTTAAAATCCAGGCAGGGAATCGAACCAGAAACCTTGAGAATGAGAGTATCACACGCTGACCACTTATCTACACAGATTATAACAAATGTGCTGTTAAATCATCCATAAAACTTGCTGATTATCCTCTCATAAATCTTACACATTAGCGTATGCCTTCTCCTAAGATGCGTATACCATTTACTTTCGTTTCGTTCATTCATTTAATTAATTTACCTGTTCCGGTGAGATTACCACGGTCAAATACTTTTTGTTCCACGTGATCAGAAAAGAAATGTTGAGAAGAGCAAAAGGATATAGCTACAGGATGTGGATCAGTATATTATTGCTATCTTTTCCATACAATAATACTTTTGTAGAAATGTGCACAATGGATACAGTCAATTTGAGCAGATATTGTGTGTAGAGGTCTTGAGTAATATGAGATTTGACTTATGTTTGCAAAAGCAATGTAGAAGTTTGGCTTTTCGATATATGGAGTAAGTCCCAGCATACTATACTGAACCGATTTATAATGGGTGGAACAAGTAAGACATGTGTTGATTCCAGAAGCCAAGGGATACAAGTGAGAGATGACGAACAGAAAGAAGGAAGATGTAATCTTTTAAAAATAACCCGAAATATATGTGACACAAAACTGTCATATTTTATGCAAAGAAACCTGGGACCTTCACATATTTCGGGACCTCATACAAAGATTACCTTGAACATTTGTATTCGTTAATGTCACGTATATCCCTTGGCTTCAGAGTCGACCATTCGACATAAAGGATTGTAACTGAATTTGAACTGATATAGATGGTTTGTAGTTGTGCAAAAGTCGCAACAATCTTATTTCTAATTCCCTCGATGCAACAAATTATGCATATAATTTCGTGGTATATAATTAAAGTATTTTGCGTTCTCTGTTGTTTTGTAGAAATTAACTTATTCCTTCCCTATATTTAATGGAAACATGATCTCAGTTTAAAGATTTATAAACTGAGCTTATACCATGTGAAAATTCTGGGACTACAGCACTGCACGTACGAATGACATTTCGTAGCATTTTTACGTAATACATGTGTAGTGTAAATAGAACTTCGAAATCTCCATTTGCAAGCTGCGACCGTGGGTAATTGGTTAAGAGTGAGACGGAGTTAGCCGCAGCGGTAGGAAAATTGATGTTCAATTTAACATGGATTCTCACACATTTTTAGGCTAACCATGGTTTCATTTCGTTCTTTCACAAAAGTGACTGAATAGTGCCATCAATATGATTCATCTCATTTTGAAGGTACAATTTGAACGCTGTACGTGGTATTCTCTTCTTATAAATACGGAAAACTATAATCCAAATTCCCATA
>JAGDQP010062263.1:0-11906 GCA_022664845.1 Lepisma saccharinum
GTTATTCTTTAATGTATTATAATGTAGTTACCAGGGTGTTACATAAATTCGCTTTCTCCTATTGCCGTCCTTATTCTCGATTTTTTTCCTGTCCTGCTGACCATTTACCACTGTGCAAGTATACTTACATACAGCCGTTTTATCGTAATTTCGAATTTCTTATTTGTCAAGATTAATTATCCTTCTATCTTTTTCTGAATATTGCTAAAAATTGTCCTGAGAGCAGTTATTAGGTTCCATTGAAAAGAAAAGCTAGGTTCAAAAATTTGTGTTGTAGAAGGTCTATGTACTGTCGGATTAACTGCCATCAGAAAATGGTTGAAGCGCTTCAATGCAGGAGGCACCAGGCTTCAATTCAAGATCACCCACGTTCAGGAAGTTCCGTGACTATGGATCCAAAAGTCGTATATCAAGTTGTATGCGAGTACCCAAACAAACATGTGCATATTATCGGGTGAGTTGGGAACTTCAAATGTCACCATGCATCGAAAACTCGTAGAGCTCGGTAAGGACAACAGACGCTGTCCAGTGCCCCATGAGCTCACCCAGGTACAAGCTGAAAGGCGGGTTAACGTGTGCCGTCAGCTGCTCGATCAGAGGTTTGGTGACCAAGACATTAAACGAATTGTAACATGAGATTTAAAATGGATCTTTCACCGTACTCAACACTGAAGAAACCACTTACTGGACCATGGCGACCTTCCGTAACTCGTGGTGAAACATGGAAGGTTCGAGCACAAGGTGATGCTTGTATGGTAAAAATTCGAAGGTGTAATCCACTCTGAATTAGTTCCAGATGGTCGCGCCATCAACCTCTACTAGCAACAACTCGATAGCATGTACAAAGTTCTGGTCTGAAAGTACTTGGCTTTAGTCAACCGGAGAAGGGACTTCCTCTAGGAGAACAACATTCCGGCCCATACTGCAGTTGTGACCTGCAAAAAGTTCGATAACTGGAAGGAATCGAACTTCTCCTCATCCAGTTTATTCACCAGACCTTGCACACAGCGACTGGTATTTACTTCGGTCGATGGCGCACTTTCTCCGTGGCAAAATCTTTTTAAACATAAACGAGGTCGAAACCAGAGTTTTGGATATTTTTGTCTCGAAGCCCGCTGAGTGGTAACGGGCCGGAATAAAAAATTTGGCTCAAAGATTACTACTAAACACTATAGAACATAATGGACTGCACTTTTGAAGATGATAATCTTTTCCTATTTTTTCGATATGGGCATTTTAATTTTTGTTCGTCAAGAGGTCGCGAACTTATGCACCGCCCTAAGTAATGTAATTATGTAATTATAATTGTAATTGTATAATTGTAATTATTGGTAATTGTTAGATAGTAGGGTAGCATTTGGCTGAGCTCGCCCTGAATTTATTTATTTGTTTTATTATTATTATTTTACTTACTGAAATATGTTGAGGAAGAAGCACCAGAAGCATAAATGCTGTAGGCGTTCAGAAAACATTTATAATATACTTGTTTATACATAAAGCTTCTTTTGTTCGTACTGTTAACGTATGCGTAAACGCACTTCAGAACTTGGTTAAAATGTTGTTTGAAGTTACCTTGCCAGTTTTTCATCTGCTAGAAATCTGCTGGCAATAGTTGAATGAATGAATGCTGCTCTGTCGGAATGCCATGAAGTAAGCTAAAAGTAGAAATCAATGTCTTGGCTGTGGAAGTCAGTACACGGGGTGAACAAGAAGGGATTTCATTTACTCTCGTTTAGTCCTTGATAGCAGTTGTTATTAATTGTCGTAATAATGCATCCACTGAAAGCTACTTAAAACGAAATTAATAGAAGACACATAGTCTGGTGTGAAATAAGTTACAAGATGCATAGCCCACAAGATTTTCCAATCCTCTGAGTAGGTCCTGGCTGCAATTCATTCATAGGTTCACTGATATCGATCACTCCCTACAGGTACAGAACCCTTCCACATGCACGTAAAACCGTTGTGGACAATATACAATGGTCCTAATTTATGTAAGAGAAACTTCGAACGATTTAACACTTTGAACATAAACATGCCGATGAATGAGAGGGAGTAACATGAAATGGTGGTAATACCAGCTAAGTCCAGGGGTAGAAATACTGCTTCTGGAATAATTTTTACTGCTAGAATTCCATGGACTCTGATATTCACATTAAGGAACAATAAGATAGATGGGTGAGGACTACATACACTATCGCTGCCACTGAAACCATGTGATAAATAAATTACTAGAGCAGAATAGAAACCATTATTGTTGATGTTAAGTCTCTCCTGCTTACAAAAAACTATGTTCAGAGCACATTCGTTTTCAGTATTTCTAATATTAAGTAACATCTATTGTACATGTACTCGAATTGTTTTATAGGGATGATGATGTAAAAGTGGTAATCGAGGCACGATACATTCATATTCGTGGCTTTAAACACGGCATGTTAGGCTACTCGTTCTTGTTTTCCATTAATATAACTTTACAGCCTGCTACGTTGGAGAACAATGTAGGTGTAAGGGCAACATTATACTTATCATTACTCCCAGGTCATCGTTCCTCCTCGTCAATTTCACATAACACCCAGATTCATACAAAATGGCAAATGAGAACTATCTAAGTTCAAAATTTGAGCAAACCGACCAACAAATGTACACTCCAATTCGAAGAAAATGGTAGGTACAAATTTCTCACACAAAGTTGTACGCCACGGCAACACTGAACCAATTTATAAGTTACAAGCAGAACGCATGCTTATTTTTTAATATACAACGAATTGTACATTCCTACCGGCCATTTTCAATGAAACTGAATGTACGTTGTTATCACATAATAAAAAACGTTAAATTTAAATGTATATCCAACATTGGTTTGGTATTTCCATAGGCTACTGTGCAACTTGTCGGACTTAGAAAGTGCTACAATCTGAGTGCACATATTTTAATTATGAATTCTCTACCACAGCAAAAGTTCCACACTTTTCTTTCCTTATTTTATTAAACCTTGCTGCGAATTTCCATTCTTTTACCTCAGTGAACATAAAATGTAAGGAATGGACCTCTGCAACTACTATAAATTAAGACTTAATTGATATCCTGGACTTCATAGTAGCTGAGATGGTTGAGTTTGGAAGGTGTACTATTACTGTAAATATATTGGAATTATCTTTTAAGCACATTTTTGACATGGTTTTGCGAAACACGAATACTGGTAATGGCATTATTTTTGGTAGCAGAAAACAGGTTCATTTTCAATCTACAATTTAGTTTGCTGTTTGATGATACGTTGTTACAGATCAGAGAAAAGTGCGCTGTAAGACATATTTTACAATTTGAATACTTTCAACTTCTTCTTCTATCTCTCAGTCTTTTCCCACCTACGTAGGATCGACGCTTCTGATGAGTCTTCTTCACAAAGCCCTGTCCTTAACTTCTTTCCCTGGCAATCTTTTCTCCCCGAGATCATTCTTAAGCCTATCTATCCATTTCCTCCTTGGCCTCCCTCTACCTCTCTTGCCCTCCACTTCCATTGCCATCACTCTTTTGACTACATAGTCATTTGTTCTCATTACATGTCCATACCACTGCAGTCTTCTTTCTTGTATCTTCTTAGATATCTCTACAACTTTGATTGTATTTCTTACTCTCACATTTCTCACTGTCTCTTCTTGTTATCCCACACATCCAACGTATCATTCTCATTTCGGTTACATCTAATCTCTTTTCTTGTGCTTTCTTTATTTGCCACAACTTGAATACTTTCAAAGAGGCATGTAATTACTGAGAAATTCCTCGAATATGTCATACCGGATGGTAAAAATTGAAACGTATCGTGGATTTATTTACTTTAATTAGTGCAATCGATTCTTCGAAGGTATACGATTCACGTTTTCATAAAGAAATAAAAAAAGTCATTAAAACCAATGCGTAATTAGCTTCTGTTTTGGAGCTATTTAAAAATTCACGAAAATAGCCACAATTCTTCTTCATTTTAACAGTAAATTATTCAGCTAAAAATGTTTGAATTTAAATTTTTTTCATCCTAATAGTTTTTCTGTAAATCATTAACGTATAGTGTACTCAGTGCGTGACGTTTTCAGATGATGGTGACTGTGCGACTTTCAATGTACTACGAAAAGTATTGTACACTGCAGAATTTTTGGTGAAACTTAATGTGTCTTCATGTGGTGCGTTAGAGTAAAATGCTAAACAAAAAGTATATCAAACGGGTTTTCTAATCAGAATAAGTTTTGTGTAAACATTATCGAGCAATACCACGCGTCACAGACATTCAGAAGATACTTTTCGACTGTAATTGCGGTATATCTCAGAGAGGTTCAAAAATGCGAATTAGACATATGATATGCTAGCAGAAATACTGAGGATCACGTTCTCGATTAAATAACACGTATATATTAAAAATACTATTTATGATATAATATTAAAGTTGCCGTCACACACACATTTTCACAACCCGCACTTACACTTTGATATGTATTTCCCAAACTGTCTAGGTCAACAAAACTTTCTAGTGTATTACTTAATAGGGGAATGTTTAAAACTTTATTTTGATAAAAACAATACCAGGTTGTAGGTAGTAACAGCATATAAGAAGAAAAAACAGAGCCTGACGTACTGGCATGACCATGCGATAGAGTTTTAACTTTAATTCTTGCCAAGCCGTAAAGAAGATAACAATAAAATAAGTAATTCATTTATGTCAATATATAAAGGAAGAAAGCTTAGTATATAGTGTTTTAAATTTTGCAATTCCTACATTTTTAGTTGGAAAACTCATAATTAAATCAAGTAAAATTCTAGATTCTTTTTTTTTTTTAATTTTTTAAATAATTAACAACAAAAGCTCTCTATGCATTTCTACTAAGACTTGTTACAGTATTTTTAGTAAACACACATCGCATACCCAGGGCTGCAGATTATTATTATCAGTGTTCGATTTGTGCAATTTCCAGAGAGGGGGAAGAATTAGTGAGATATGTAGTATACGCTATTTTGAGATTGTCTATATCCCAGGTTAGAGGTATATTTCTGTAAAAAGTACCAAAGAAAATTTTGCCGAGAGGGGGATAATCCCAACCATCCCCCGCTACAAATCGAACACTGATTATTATGATTACTTTATTGCAAGGAGAACAATATCCGATTTTGGCGCCCCCTTCGAGGGCGCCAAAAGTGTACAACGTCCCCTCATTATATTCATTTGCAGCCCCCTAGTCCGGCGCTTGGGGGCGTGATCCCCCTAGACCTCCCTGTGAGGCGTCACTCCCAAATTCTCGAGCGCACCTTAACTTTACAATTTTTACAGTCATAAACGATGGAAACCGTGCAAAATTCCACTTACTCTCTCCCAATTTTGCATTTACACCCCCAAACTAAAAGTCCTGGAGGAATCCCTGGGAGGCACGTGCGCCCTTTGCTCTATTTTACTTGCGGCCCTGGATACCTTCCAAGAGCTGATTGCACTAATCTACAAAATGTTCATTGTATGTTTGATTTTCGACTTATTCGTAGAATCGCTCTAATATGGATTTAAAAAAAATTAACTTTTGGAACACAAGAATTTTGACCACGCGTTATATTTTATAGAGATACCTTATCTAGAATCCGTAAATGACTCCGTTAGTTTATTTCTATAAGAATGTACAAAAATAAAGCTATACTTGCAAGGCAAAATCATCTAATAATTCACAGATGCCAGTGCGTGACGCTGTGTTTTTCATCCTATACTCTCATATTAATATATTCTGGATTTTTTAAAATGGAAATTAAACTTAACGCATTCATCTTGAATGTGTTTTTTTTTTTTTTGTTTTGTTTTTTGCATTTTGGGGGAGGTCCATTCTTTCAGAGAATTTTGGGGAAATGTATGTAAGAGTAAGTGCGGGTTGCAAAAAGGTCAGTGCGTGACGACAACTTAAACATTAAATAATAGATAGTATTTTTATTGATTACGTGTTCTTTCACCTGGAATGTATTCTTCAATGTCTCTATCCAACGGTGTGATAAAATCGCCTTTGTTGCAATTATAAGAGAAGTTATAAGGCAATTAAAGTCGAAAAGTGTATTCTAAATGTCAGTGCGTGACGCGTGGAATTGCTCTACTATAGACCGACCAACTTGGCAATTTTTATTTTGCTTCCCTTCAATCCTGTCACCCAAGTGCAAAGATTCTATGCAGACAAAAATTTTCCAACAAAAAAACTTCAAGAATTCTCTCGCATGGTTCACCGATCCTGCTGCATTCTGCAAATAAATCGCGTCGTAATTTCTTCCCCATATACGTATAATCAAACTCTGAACAGAGGCGTATCCATTTAGTGGTAATTTAGGGAAGATTCCTTCCTTCCATCATCTCCTTGATCTGCCAACTGTCTCCAGTCTTATATTTTCACCTTGAGTTTTTTTATCCTCTCTTTATTCATTCTGTCAACGTGTCCAAACCATTGTATTATAAATAAGAGACCAAATACAACATTAAATAAAAACAAATGCGTAACTACTTTGCAATAACTATTTTAATACTTCTTGACCTGCTATTTAATTGATTTGTAAAGTGAACACATCCGACAATTTCAGGGAATAAATCTAGGCAGACATAAATGTAACAATAATATACTAAATTGCCCTAACATGATTCCTTTCCTCGTCTCAAAAAAATAAATTCAAAACTACTAACCTCTTGTATAAATCCGTTGACGAAGCTACCAGCTCGGACAAACTCCAATCTGAATTCATGGCACTACAGATAATCCAACCCATGGCTTTTACACACGCCATTCCTGTACTAGTTGTGTGATATAACTAAAATTGTGTATAAACACAAGAGAGCATGACGTATCGAGTTCCCTGAACACACTGCACACTAGTCAAGACTGACCAAACAAAAGCTAAATTACAAAGGAATACATACAGATCTTCCTCCTCTCAAACATAGCTGCGAGACGTTCCTTCTTCCTTATAAGAACTGATTTGTGGGATACAAGGTCAACTGGCTATTTCATTACCGTTTATGCAAAAGTAATCTTAAGGTGTGAACTTGGCAGTGATCCAATAATTCGTGTTTATTACATTTTTTCTTCGGTCCATACAGCTTTAACCGGTACTTATTAAGAGTATTGTATTCCATAAAAAGAAAATGTTTTTCAACTTTAATACTTCCTTCTATCTATTGTATTTTCATATCATGAACTAAAAGGAACGCAAATCCAATATTTCAGTTTGCTGTATTATTTTATCCTTCTAGAATAAAGTAATGAGGTTGACATCTCATAGGAACATGTTCTATATGTTATACCTGCTTATTCCCCCTCCCAACTCTCTTTAATTCTCCTTTCTCTTCCCCTTTTCTAAAAAAAAAAAAAAAAAAAAAACTTGCTCACCAGAACGATCCTCCCAAGTCGCAGGTGTCCACCGGGAGCTAGGTAAGAGTATCACGTTCGTTTTTGTTAACTGCCATTTGGTCTACCTGGGCACACGATTCTTCGGTTAACAGATGCACTGAATTACGAAGCCCAAGGGCATTTTCACTAGGGTTTTTGGAAGATCTCGCAAGGCGGGATGAACAACGAACACCTTGCGTTTCAACGATCTGGGAACAGTGGTGGCGGAGCGCAGGCAGTTTAATCGTGATCTTCGTTTCAATCAAACATGTAGCTTTTAAGGATAGAACGTACTATAAATGTGGGATTCGAACCAGGTAGGACTGCATTCGAGGCAGTGTGTGGATGCAGAGACCATCAAGCGACGCCACTTACCACGAAAGCAGTCCTTCCTAGACACCCCATCTACCCCACGCTAGCTGGATTGTAGGCAATGATTCTGCCGGACCCCCCCCCCCCATCTTTAACATTTTTACGGTCATAAATTGATAGAAACTGTGTAAAACTTCACTTACACCCTCCTAATTTTGACTTTACACTCCCATACTGAAAAATCTTGTAGGACTTTGCCAAACTAAATCACTTCGTTAGCAATATTTAGTGGTGTAACTGGTCGATGATAGACTTGGCAAATTAACATTACGGCAATCTACACCATGTATATCTGTCATATGTATACAGCACCAAAATGTATATGGGCTCAGACATGAGATGGCATTAATAATAGACCACACCACTAACCATGCCACATACTATATACAGTCATATACGCAAATACTTCGGAAGAGGATTTGTCACACCAAAATAAGAATAAAAGTTCCTATAAACATGGGTCCGATTGCGCTTCATTTTGGAGATACAGTGTTTCCAGCTTGGAGCCTAAAGTCCACGCCTAACAATGGGAAGAAAATAAATAATTCTCAAGAAACCGGAAACGACGCATTGAATGAAAATTTCGTTTGCAGTAATTTGTTTCCATCAACATGGTGGATATCAAGAGTGAAAATACGATGCCACCGGGCTATCAGTGTTGCCAACCCGGTATAATATCTAAAATATTCAAATGGCACTACGTCATGTTATTAGGTATTTGGCATCCCCTAGTGATGATAAACAACACCTGTAAAGCACATAGCGCAGTGTTGCAAACTACGGATCACACAAAGATTATCGCGATTTCATACAAAACGGATATAATTCCTAAAATATTTCTTCCATAGTTCGCAACACTGCAGTGTGTGCATTACGTGTATTGTATATCATCACTAGAGGATTTCAAATACACAATAACACGAGGTAGTGCCATTTCAATTTTTTAGATATTATACCGGGTTGGCAACACTGACAACCCAGTGACATAGTATTTTTACTCTTGATATCCACCATGTTGATAGAAACAAATATCCGCGAACGAAAATTTCATTCAATGCGTAGTTTTTTTGTTTGTTTTTTTGAGAATTATTCATTTTCTTCCCATTGGAAGGCGCCCTTTTTAGGTTTCAAGTTGCAAACGTTGTATCCCCAAAACAAAGCGAAATCGGACCCATGTTTATAGGAACTTTTTTCTTATTTTGGTGTGACAAATAATCTCCTGAAGTATTTGCGTATATGACTAGGACACCCTGTATATCAAAATAAGAGAGCTTTTGACGGGGCAGCACGACATGCTCTTGTGTTCTCCAGTACAGCTGTTCTTATTTAAAGCTATATTTATTTGCATATTGGCTAGCGTCCTAAAGCTTGAGATTATTGTTTATATATTATACAAATTCTTACCATGTATATCCAAAATTAACACTAATTTGACGCATTTATATCGCAATTTGGCATGAAAACTGAATAGAATACGGGGTTTCTCGCATAATACAGGAGTGTTTGCAGCCCTGTTCTTCCTACTATAACAGAAAGAAACAGGGTAGTTTACATATCAAAATATACGCAAGTTTCCAGGATGTTATAATTGCCTGTTAGGTTAGGTGGTCAAGGGTTTACACACAAATCGTTAGTATTTAGCGTTCTAATAACCTATTGACGCAGGACGTAGAGAAAGCACACAACCAAGGTGCTGCTGCTCATCATGTACCTAACTTGATATAAAAGACAGGAGTTTAACTCTTGTTCTTTATTACTCACTAACCTACAGAACAAGCGAGTTATAGAACAATGGATAAGGTACTGATACTCCCAGTACAGAGGACTCAGTTTTTTTCTTAAAAAAAAAAAGTCGTATGTGGCACTGGCAGGCATTTATTAGAATCATCATGTACTGTAATGGAACTGATACGACAGACCATAACAGCATGCATACTATACACAGGCTTGCAAAAGATCTTTACATAAAATACTTGTTAGATTACATACAAGCATCGAAAGCGGTTTGGTGCCCGCGGGGGGAGGGGGGTCAATTTAACGAGTGGCTGAGAGCTCACTTTACTAAAACCTGTAGATCCCGTCCTTTGAAGTTTGCAAGTTTGTCTAGGTTTAAAATTGAAGTAATAACTCAAACAAACAAGGATGGGTTTAATGTTTGAGTATTACGCCTAAAGGACATAAGAAAATATTCCATATCATGTACACATTACTTGCACCCACTCGACATGGGCATGGTATGCATAACAAGAAGGAATAGACGATTTTTTCGTAATCTATAAACGTAAACATAATAATTACAATTTTCCAAAAAAAGAAACCAGTTCTTTTGACAAATGAAACAGAATAACAATAATAATGAAATCTTATGAAGACCGAATCCGATATCGTGAACAGTAATCTTCTATACTGTCTAGGATCGCTTACATCATAAAGCTGCCTTGAAATGAAGAAAGAAAGAAAAAAAAAAAAAAAAAACGAATTCTTCAACTATTCAGTACGAACAGAATTTATAGTATTAGCAGTAACAAGAAAACTAACCATGGTGATAACAAACGCAAACATCCGTAACCTTCTGTCTCCCACTTTCTGACGAAAGTAAACTCCCTACAAAGAGAAATTATAAACTGAAATTAACACAGAAACATTGACGGCCGCCGTACCGTGACTCGAACCCGCATCTCTCAGATTCCGGCTAGGTATGCTATGTATTACACTACATTTTTCTGTGTATATATAATGTTCCTCTTGCTTCGACACCCTCCAAATTCCTCCCAGCAATAAGCAGCTGGGAGTGTCGAAGCGAGATGAATATTCTATTTACAGAGACAATTGGTGGTTTTGAATTTTTTAATTTGAATTTTATTTATAGCCTTTAGGCATTTAAGACTCAGGCCGTGATGGGGTAGGGGAAATTATGCGGGAAGGCGTCGGTCAGGGCCTCTGTTGAAGGTGCCATCCCGGAATTGGCCTGGTGTGATTGAGGAAAACCCTGGAAAAACTTGTCACGATGATCGACCGCTGGGATGGAACCCACGGCCTACCGAACGCTACGTCAACACTCTTGTTTATTTGTGTGCGTATGTCCGTGCTTTACTCACCAAACCAGATGAACATAAAGGTACTTACATTACTGGATACAGATAGGCGTACAAAAACATCACAAACACAATACAAAAACGGCAACGTTTCGCAGAAGCGTGTTCACACAGTAGGAGAGAAAATGGACAGAGGACTGGTGCTAAGGAGCTGCCTGCCTACTGTATATATATTTTTTTAACAAAAAACAGGTGTCCCGCAAAAAAGCATGATAAAAATGGTCACCTTACTCAATCATACCGTCAATTGCATTCCTAAATATACCAGGGTAGGACCTTTGAACGAGAGTTGTTTATATTACAATTTATGCTTGGCGAATCTTTATATTTTTCTCACTGTTTATTGGCCTTAGGAATCTTCTGGAAGAGAAGAGTTTATTTAGTTAACGTATTCATAAATAAAACAGTTTTAATTTTCGTAAGTTTATTCTTATCGACTTTCTCATATAATATAAAATTTCATATGTATATTGTGGCAAAAGTGTTTATATTAAGTTGCGCGTAACTAAAATTTATGTATTAAAAAACAATTACCTTTATAAAGTTTAATAATGGCAATAAAAGTCAACAGTTTTAAGCGTATTGTGAAATGATGATGATGATAATAAAACTGGCAAACAAAAGCAAACGGCGGTTGTTGGCACAAAAGCACATGCCAAAATTATTAGGTTAAAATTGCATCAGTGTCATGTCAGCAAAAAATAAAATAATTGTACCAAATTAAAATATTAAATAAACAATAATTCTAAACCAGAACCAATGCACGACCAATCGTAAATTTATAAAAGACAAAAATATATATTAAATTCCATATTAATGTATGACCAATCAATCCGTTATAAACACTAAAGAACAATTTAAAAACATAGAAAATTCTACACAAATTTAGTGAGAAGACTTTACTCAAAGTTCAGTCATTAATCAGTTTCTAAGCAGTTCACAACAAAAGGATATCGCAACCTCCCAACTCCAAGTATAGCAAATAAATGCAAGTAAATGCTTTAACTAATATTAAGCTCAAATTAAGTTCAACTGCCAATCTCTAGCTATA
>JAGDQP010062264.1:0-11905 GCA_022664845.1 Lepisma saccharinum
AATTAGTATACAAAGTAAGCAATTTGCAAGATAAGAGTTCCCTTAACAGTTTCTTGAATCTATTTATGTTTTCTCTATTTCTTATACGTGTTGACAGCTGGTTGTATATTTTGACACCCATATGACTACACCCTTCTTGAACGAGGGTTAGCCTGGTAAAATGTTGTAACTTTTACTCTCTTTTCCTAGTACCATATTTATGTTTTCTTATAAGTGTATCGTTGTTTATGTTTGTATGGAAAGCTATTTCATAAAGATATAAAGATGGAAGAGTCGGTATTCTATATTGTTTAAAGAGTTCTTTGCAAGAAGCTCTTCTGCTAACTCCGGCGATGATTCGCAGTGCCTGCTTTTGTTCAGAGAAGATTGATGCTGTTGCTGATGCGTTGCCCCAGAATATGATGTCATAACTTATAATTGGATAAATAAGTCCATAATAAACCTGAATTAATGTGTTTGTACTTAATGTCTCTTTTAGTATTCTTAGGGCAAACAATTTACAATTAAGTTTGTTTTTTTCCTGGTCTACGTGGCTGTTCCATTTAAGATTTTCGTGTATTGTTATTCCTAAAATCGTTATTTCGGTGTTTATGTTCACATTTAAGAAAGCTGCGTGATTTTTCATATCTTTTATTACAGTATTTTGTTCTGTATGGAAGAGCATGTATTGTATTTTTGTGTCATTTAGTATCAGGCTGTTACTGTCGAACCAATTATTTGTTTGTTATAATATTTGCGTGTAAGTCATTTATATATTTTCCTTTAACAATGAAGCTCGTGTCATCAGTATATAAAATTACCTGCCCTTGTATTATAAACGTAGGTAGATCATTTATGTATAGTAAAAATAATAAGGGTCCTAAAATCGATCCCTGTGGAACCCCATATTGGATTTTCGTTTTGATATATGTTTCGTCTTTTTCCCGTTTGTGTTATGTGTGACTTCAACGGCTTGTTTTCTGTTTGTTAGGTAAGATTGGAGCAACTGTAGTGCCTTCCCTCTAATCCGATAGTGTCCTAGTTTTTTAAGCTGTATTTCGTGATTTACAAGATCAAAGGCCTTACTAAGATCATAGAATATACCTAAAGCTAATTCCTTTCCATTCACAGCCCATAGAATACAGTCAATTAAGAGGTAAGCTGCAGTTGTTGTACTTCTCTGGGGAAGAAATCCATGTTGTTCTTTGCAAAATACATTATGTTTTGTTAGAAATCCTATTAACTTTTTTATTAGCTTTTCGGGAATCTTACCAAATATTGGAAGTAAAGATATGGGTCTGTAGTTTTGTACAAGTGATTTATCTCCTTTTTTGTAAATTGCCGATATGCTCACAAATGTCTCAAACTTACGCGATCATATGAGGGTTGGTACAAAAGTTTATGTACACATCTTACTGTAAACGTATCTAAATAAAAATTAGGGCGATTCCCTTTGAAGTAATTTTATTCTGCAGTTATATATCATGAGGCGCCTATTCCTCCTTACAAAATTAACCACTTTCAATAATTCATTTTTAATGATAGTAAATTAGTTATTCTACAACAATTTTATACCTATTGCGTTTCAATCGCCAGAATTTCTTTCGGTTGAGACCAGGAATGTTCATTTCACGGAATATTAATTACATACGACCAAGCTCCTTTCATGTCTTGAGTTCCAAATATCGCGAGACTTTTAGAAACAACGAAAAATACACTTTACTTAAAATTTATAGTCTTTAATATAAATAAAATGTACCAAAATTCTAACATTACTATCTGAAGAGGAATAATTTAGTGTTCTGCACAGATGATCCGAAGATCTTTGGACACGATTAATCGAGAGTAATTTGCCACTGACTTCCCCATTACTATCCACACTACTCTATTACTATGAACAAAATATCCGTAGGGTAGCTGTTACTGCTGCAACCCTTATTGTAGCACCTTGATCTTCGAACATATCGATTTCTCTCTCTGCTCTTGTAGTACCTGAACCCGTTCAGAGCTGGCCGGTATCGTCTACGAGCCTATCGTTTCAACAGTGAAAATACTCAATTTGAAGACTCAAGACCCTTGACTACATTTTGACGTATTAAGGAATTTATTAGAAGCGCGTTTCAGTTCGACCGTTTTGTGGGGCCAAATTCAAACGCTTATAATTGTCCCAATTACAATGAAAGGATATGACCACTGTGGTATGTTGCATTGCAAAGTAGCCAATAACTTTTCAAAAAGTTGAAAGATGAACTTCTCTATCTATTATGTAAAAATAATGTTCGTTGAACTATCAGGAACTCAAATTGAGGTCTTCCGCATGCTTAAAGGCTGTTTTTCCACCGTGTCGCTAGTGACTTGACTAGGCCCTTTGCAACGGATTAACCAATTTAAGTTAGGTTGTATTTAAAACTGAAACATTTCATCAACACTAGGGACATGCAAATGAAGCGATTTCTTCATATCGGACAATAGCAATGAAATACATAAACATCTCTGTACAATAGTAAGTAGTGTTAGTGGAATCTACAGCCACAACGTTGAAATTTTGATTTCATGAGTTAAATCGAACGTTTGTGGAGTTATTTCCTCTGGAAATCGATTTAGTTGGAATCATTAAGGAATGTCACACGAAAGCGTACATCATTTTCTTCTGTACCCCACTAACGCTTCTATACCCATACATTATTGGTTCCCAACTCTTTTCAAACTGTGAATCCCTTTAAGTCAATGACAACCACAATGTTGCGGTTTCAGAGTTTTGTTATTAGATTGACATGGTATTGTATTTGTGTGAATTTCCAAAACATCTACTGAGCATACAAACAAGTTTCTCTAATGAGCATACAAAAACATCATCGAAAGAGAAGTATTTGGGCAACAGACAAAGTGTGTAAATGGTTTAACAGGGTAAAATATAGTAATCTAAAACGTGATTATCTACTGACTTGTATGGTGATAACTGACAACCACACTTCACAAGAGTGGAAAAGACACCAAACCAAACAACATTCAACTGTTCGCTGTTGGGAAACCACGCTCTTCGTGTTACATATGGCGTCCGACAATCGGATTTCGATCCCCGGATAATTATGAAATTCAGCATTTAGATTATATACAACACACTGAAGATGATCTCGAACGTACTAATTATTGAATACACACACGAACATTTGTATAACCCATTATGTATATACCTAGTGGTCATACCTAAAACGTAATTCAGTTTGCATGATAATAATGGGTGTTTAGTCGATGGCGGACACAGTTCCCGTACAGTGTTTCTTTTTCACTCGTTCCTATATTATATAGAACAAATAAGTCCCACACATACCGTAGTGTCGACTTTGATTGTGCCTCGACGAATTGCTGCACGTCGTTCCTGCTCTAGACGATGCTTCACGCCTCGGTTTCTCCGCTTCTGCTTCCGATGGCGCAACTTCCGGTGGGATAACCTAGGTGCCATACGGTCATTAACTTTTGTCACCCTGATATCAGTCGATGGCGTTAGCCGTGGCGTTGCCTGGTTCATACTGACGTCGGTTGTTACAACACTGGAAGGGTTCATCGTAACTCCGAGGTCCTACAAAAAATACACATACACGAAAATAATTATTTACACGCATGTAACAAGAATACCTTCATACTTATTTGCATTGTGATACCTAACACCATATATAAAAATTGTGCATACATACATGAAGATCCACACAAAAATATAATACCATCTGTGTACAAGCAACGCTACATCTATAAAGTTAGCCATTATATTAGTCTACAAGCGAGATCACTGCCATTGCTTTCCACTCAAGTAAACTTCACTTAAGTATTAATCCGCTTGGTGAGGTTCTTTGATATTTTCACCATCACGGATCCGTTCTTCGACGATCTTCTTATAGACATTATCCGGCACACTCTCCTGGACCAGTGTCATCCATTGATGGTAAGTATCTGAGGTGGGTAACCAGATCTTACACTAGGGTGGGGAGTATTGTAAAAATTTTCCGAATTTCACAGTAATCTTATGTATTTTTTTTCTGCAGAACTCAAATATGCCCTTCAATTTTACGTACGGTGAAAACTGAGTAAACTATTCAAGTTTTACTATTTCAGGATTCACCATATATGGACTTGAGCACATGACCATGTGCTCAAGTCTAATGATTTTCTATACTAAGTTTACTAATACAGCTTTTTTCTTCTCTTGACAGGTTAGAAGCATCTAGGTCATTAAAATATCTAGATACAGACATCAGTCATGGCGACAAATGTTAGTGACTTTAATTTTAGTCCGAGAACTCTCCCTACAAATGGTGAAGTGCTTTCAAGAACAAGAAGTGGCCAGAATAAACTTGTGGATGTTAAAGGAAGACTAGCTGTTGAATTAACAAGAGTATGGGATGATTCTGACTGCTGTCCAGCCTCGCATCTTACAATGAAGAAGAAATACGAAGACATGTACAAACAATACCGGCAATATATGGATAGAAACAAGAAAAGTGAATGGCGAGGTTCAGTCAAAGAAATTATTTGATGTTCTTTGTCAGCCACAATATAGGAAAAACAAAGTGTTTGATGAGAACTTTGTGGCAGCTTCCTATGTATATGAATTATCGTTATTTGTTTATGTTTTAATTAATAAGTTCAAGTCACGGAAATGATTTAAATATTTATCAATATATATATATGTATATAACATTTACTATATTTACATACATAGAAGGACTACTACATATAAGTTTGAATTTGTGCTCAACAGATGGCAGCATCAAAATACACTAAAATGCGAAGTGGACAGCTTTCTTATTTATGAAGAAAATCATTTCGTTTCTTTTGGATAACAATTCTTATTTTATATTTCTTTTGTTACTAACGTTCTTTGTGATTCTGTTTATTTATTTTTGACTTATTAACATTCTTTATTAGCCTGTCATTACTAGTTATACTGCTAATGTACGTAAGAGCTTATTCTTGGTTTTGTCAAGTTGAATCGAATTAAATCATAATGTTATATTAATTTGATGGTTCTGTTATATCCAGTTCTGGAGTCCGATACTCCATGAACCTAAATAAATTAGGTATTCTTTTTCCTCCCAATCTTTTATTGGATAAACCACTTAGCTTTGATAAGTTATCTTTTAAGAGTATGCTAGCACGCCCGACACCTTCGCTAGGTGGAACTTGGGGCACTACTCCCGGAAGCGTGTATTATACATGGTAAATCACTTGACTTCATTCACAGGATCCAGAAGATACTAAATCCTTCAGATGAGCAAAAGGAATGCTTCAACTTTTACAATGATCAAACGAATGAGAGAGAATTGAGAATTTCGTCAAAAGTTAGTGAAGAATTTGAACAGCAAGCACAGGAACAAGAAGCAAGAAATTGAAAGAAGAAGCTCGTGTAGCTAGACAGAGACTGAGTTATCAAGTTTCAAGTGATACAATGACAGATGAGAATGTCATTGACATTGCTGAACCTGCTGCAGAAATTGCTAACCTAAATTTAGAAGCAGAAGTGGACTACATCCCAGAAAAATATGAAGACTCAGATTTCATTAACACCAAAACACTTCGTTTCTCAAAACGCAGGAAGCTAAGTTATGAGACTGATGAGGACTTACAGAAAACTATGTTTCACAAACATACACAAACAGAGTGTAATAGTGATGATATAACTTGACCCATTCTCATAGTTCATAGAGCTTCAAAGGATAGCCGGTCAGCATATTGTAGAGAAACTGATAGCAAAATCCGGGAAACAATTGTAAGACAAATGGCTGAAGCTGACATCAGTAACTACTCTTATTCTTTTTTTTTTTTTAATTTACTGCTTTTATTTCATTGTCGAGTGTGTCAAGATTAGGATTTTAATTGAAGCAGGTCTGTAACCGACTTCTTAAAAGTAGAGATTGACTGTAGTTGTTGTGTTTCGGGCGGAAGATCATTCCAAGCTTGGACGGTGGAAACCGTGAACGATTTAGAATAGAAAATAGAAGAGTGATGAGGGACCGAGAGTAATGGGCTTTCCCTTGAACTGGTGTTACGATTATGGTAGGAGCGAAGCGCCTGAAAACGTTCGTGCAAGTAAGAAGGTTGTTGAAGGTGAAGTATTTTGAAGTGTTAATTTGTGTAAGTTGCTTCTTTCATTAAGTTTAAGCATTGACAATTGTCTATAGGAGGGAGTCAGGTGGTCTGAGTACTTGAGAAGGAAAATAAATCGAAGACAGGCATTTTGTACGCGCTGTAGTCGCATGGCTAGTTCATCCTTGAGATTGGTTAGAATCACATCGCAATATTCCAGATAAGGGAATACCAGTAACTTAACTAGAATTGATTTGATGTGGGTGGGCAAAAAATGTTTAAGTCTAGTGAGTGAGTGTAGGGGACGGGAATGTATACGAAATTTACGTAATTACGCCTAAATTTATACTAATTTGACATTGAAGTCGGAATTTCGGAGGGGGCCGGACCTCCCCCCTGGTTACGCCCTTGGGTATTGCTTATTGTTCCATCTAGGAGTGGAGCACTCGCTCGGCAAAAAGGAAATCTGGATTCGATTTCCAGTCTAGCAAAGAATTTTACAGTGTTTCATACACAGTATCATGAAAGAGCTTTCTTCTTTTATTAAATGCTTACCGAACAATTACATTTGACCATCAGTGGACCCAAATTAACTGATACATCCGCGTGTTTTGCATATTTCTTCTTTTATAACTGCCATCTCTTTTTTATGTAGGGATTTATCGTTGTCTCTGTTCTCCACTTCAGAAACATTAGCTTCTGCGCTCTCAGTTTCTAGTTCTACATTCTTACTTCAGTTCTTGGAACACTGCAACAAAGTGACAGAAATAATAATAGAAGGGCCTGGCTGACTCATATAGTGTGTACAAACATTAATTACATGATTTGAATGTTTTGAATTTAATTTTAAAGGCCTTTATGCAAATTTGGCTGAGGGGTATGGCTTTGGCTTTGACATGAGCGATTAATATCAAGGAAACTGAAATTGAAAATATACAGAACGGTTATTCTGCCGGTAATATTTTACGGTTGCGAAAGTTGGAGTACGACTCTAGCAGATGAACATAAATTACGTGCGTTTGAAAATAAGGTCTTGAGAAAGATATACGGGACGAGATGACTGGAGAATGGAGGAAACTGCATAATGAAGAACTCCACGGACTGTACGATTCACCAGATATTGTAAAGATAATGAAATCGCGAAGACTAAGGCCATGTAGCTCGGATGGGGGTAAAACGAAGATTATATTCTATCCTGGTTGGAAGGCCGGATGGAAGGAGACCATTGGGAAGACCGAGACGTCGTTAAGAGGACAATATTACAAGAGATCTTTGAGAAGTAGGTGTTTGTGATGAAAATTGTTGCCCAGGACAGAATTCAATGGCGAACGTCTGTTACTGCGACGATGAACTTGCGAGTTGCATAATATATAGAGTTAGTTAAAGGTCTGACGACATGAATTACAAATATTGTGTACATAGTGGGATACACAACATCAGATGACCTTTTCTACTGCAAAATTTTAACTTCAGAATATTTGTATAGCTTCATGCTTTTTTTGTTGCTCGCGTTAAATTTGTTAATATACTTGCAAATAGATTGTAAACGAAACACATCAAATTACGTAGTTACAGCTACCACATCCATAATTGCAAGGAAGGGTTATGATTCAATGCTTTTACCTAGCTTTCAATCCCTCACATAACAGTTTCAAGGATGATAAAATAGACAAATGGAGTGAACTAAGATAAATTGGAACCAACTGATCCATAAATGTTCCAAAAATTTTGTGCTTTATTGATAAGTTCACGGTTTATGAGCGACTTGTATTCCTTTCTTTACTTCAGTTTATTCCATTTCCTTTATTTATCCTTCTAGAACGAGACTACCATCGATTTCATGGAATGGTCAAGCTTTCCAATAGTTAACATGTAAATGTGACGCAAAACGTCACTGCAAATAATATCTAATTATTACTGACATTTCATGACCTTTTTTAATCTTTATATTTTAAAAATTGAGATATTGTTGGTTTTCTTATAATTATGTTTTTCAATTGATGACATTTGGTCCAAAGTTTCTGCTTCTGATCTATGACAACTTCAGCTAACATTCCCTGAGCCAAAGTGATTTCTTCAGAATTTTTCCGTGTCTGCAAGACGCTCTGTGGCTTCTTGAAGCAGTTTATCTTCAAAACCAAGATGGCGACCGTAAACTAGCATAGATTATAGTTATGATGCAGCTTGTTTGTATGCATGATTTCCACCACAAAACTCATTTACCTGCTACTCAGGCAGGCCAAAGCATGTTTGCTACACATTTTTGATACGAGTTTTTCACCCAGTATTTATAACTATCAAGCCCACCATTCAAAACGTAACATGCCACTTACCCTCAAATCTATATGAAACTTTTAGCGACAAGAGGTTTGCAAAATCTAGGTAAGATCTATGCATTTTTTATCTGTACTATTTTACGTTTTATTTGTCTTCACCATCACGAGAAAGCTCACTGTGTTGACTGAAAGGCCTAGAGGAAACAATATTGCACAAGTTGGAGATTATGGGGTGAGTGGCATGTTACGTTTTTAATATATCCGTGCTTCAACTGAGCCTAAACACAAGGTAATATATCAATCCCACGTTCATCTGTACGTTTGGGCCAATATCTTATCACATAAGTAACACTTTAAAAAAAAATAGTAATAGTTTTAATAACCTCTACCATCAACTCGTTTTAGTAGTCAATAACACTGCACATAAATTATACAGAGTAATCAGAAGTCAAGACGTAACAGATCAGAAAGTGAGAAAGTAAGAAATGGGTTATACCTTAAAGATACTAATACTACAAGGTGAAATAGTGAGCTGCCAGGAAGGCAGTTAAGTACCTAACTTGTGGCCACAGTTCTCGAACTACTCTTCTGATAAAAAGCTTAGAATCTGACAGGAGAAAAATGGGACTTGAGGTACCAAATCTCGAAAAAAAGATATCTTAAGGGACCACTGAAAAAAAGAGACTATAGGAACCACCAATAAAAAGCCTGAAATGGGTATACTTACTTTTTTAGCAACCGGGCGTTTTGTATCAACTTCTTTCCCATCAATCTGATGTGGTGCGTTAAACAAAGCATATTCAGCCATATAAGATTTTGCGAACGTTACAAATCCAAATCCTCTTGATCTGAAGGAAAAGAAATTATCACTGCTTATACATACCACTTTCACTTTCAAAATTAATACTAATATTGGATTTCTGAGAATTTAAAGTAGCAAAACTAGATTTGCATTTACTGAAAACTAATTCTTATGCCCATTCTGATTAAACTACGTATCACCATCTTGTATAAGATAAAAATAATAGACGTCACTAAGCACAAACATCAAATGAATTACAATTCTACAATATTTCGTTCAATCCACTGAATTTCGTTCGAAGGTAAATAAAAGTTACAATGAATCCAACGCAGACAGGATTTAGCAGGTTTGGGAGCAAATTTTACACAAAATTTTTGCGTTATATTTAACCACCAGATTTAGTTCAGTGAATTAA
This sequence comes from Lepisma saccharinum, assembly GCA_022664845.1. Lineage (NCBI taxonomy): Eukaryota > Metazoa > Arthropoda > Insecta > Zygentoma > Lepismatidae > Lepisma > Lepisma saccharinum. The sequence goes on from JAGDQP010062264.1 coordinate 9,554, forward strand.
ACGAAAGATGGTGAATTCACTTCAGATGTACTATACTAGGTGAGTTTCTTTTTCGTTTATTGTAATTGTTATGAACTTTTAACATTCAAAGGTTTCACCTGCCTCGTCACCAACTTTATTCTGTCCGTCTGAAAACCAAGGTGAAGATAGCGCTCGTCAACTTCTCAACTCATCGTTCGATTTGTCTGAGTCACAGATTTTGCGAAACCTCCTAGTTAATGGGGATATAAAAACAATCTGCAGGGGAAATGACGAAATAAAAAGTGCGCTTGCGCCCAATGCACCCCACATCGGATTCAGAGATCTGCCGATTACGAGATAAGCACCTTTACCCTAAGTCACCCTTCTAAATTTACCTTAAAGCCCTTACATCTATAATCTTAATTTTTTTTCGCTACAAACTCAGTGATATTCTAATGTCATAATTATGGTTATAACCCAGCTCCATAATCTAGTAGTTACGGTCGCTGACTTCACAGGGAGACTAAGGGCACTGAGGTTCAAGTCCAGCTATCGGTTATAATGACTGAAATTTTGCAGGTTCAGGTGAATGTCGGTCTGGTACTTATACGAAGGCCCTGCATTCTTCTTTCCGTTCCTTGGTAAAGACTACTTGCAGATAGATATGTAACAGGCCTAGGCCATAGCTGCCCGTCTTGCCAACAAGCGCAACGATTTGCAATTAAGTCGAAAACAATGATATAAAAACCATGTCTCTCCATCAAATAAGCACCTTTGGACATGCCATCAACTAACGTGTACACGTATAAGGACTATTTTGAATAAAGACATTGTAAATATGGACACAAGCCACGTGTATCGAAATACGACCAACTTTACAGCTTTACTCTTTGTAATGTAATTTCAAATACGCGCAGCTTTTCGTCCCATAACCTAGGAGCTTCTTCTTGTGCAAACAACTATATTTTTTTTTCAATGTGGAAAGTATATGTTAATTGTGTAATCTACGTGTCTGTATACATTTAAACATGTGTAAGTGTAAGGTTGTGTTTAAAAAGTATTTGATTATTCTAAGACACCGACATTTTAGTGAATATCTAAAAAAATGTCCGTGTCTTAGGTGCCAATAGTGACACCAAGTAAATACTTTAAATACAATAAAGTATATTCCATTTACACCCATAAACATGATGATTATACAAATAACCAATTTCTTCCTTATTGAAACAAATCTTTGTTTACGCCAGAAGAAGCTCCTAGGTTAAGGAGCGAAAAGCTTTGCATATTTGAAGTTACAACATTACAGAGGGTAAAACTTCAAGATGACTCCTGTTTTGCTATCCCATCCTTTCGAATATATTGTTTTGAAGAACTCAATTCAAATTCGAAATTATAGATTATTGTTAAACAATAACTATTATTGCATAAACTTAAGTGTATTAATTGTGTACTGTTCAGTTATATTGGGGGGTCAGAAACATTGAAATTACCATAATTAAAATTTAGCAATTAGACAGAACCGCCTATCACCATGGAAACCAATACATGCTAGAATTAAACGTTTCGTATTAATGAAATGATCTGGTATAAAATCAATAATATATGGCAAACTCTGCAATCACGTTCAGTCACAATCCATTTTAAATTTTAACGAGTTTTAAAGTCATTTTTATAGAAAATGTATCCTTACGGCTGATTCACATATACAAGATTGTGCACCGACTGTGTTGTTTTGCCTGCTTGAAGTCTCCTGTCAATTTGTTACATTTAAAATGTATTTCAAAGCTATTTTCATACTACGTTCATGCATATAACGCTCTCGTCCTGAGCCAAAGTTGCCAAAAGGCCTTAAATAAAATTAAAAAATTCAAATTCAAGCATATAGCACTGAAATGACTGTGTTGTAACTGCTGGACCTTGGGAAATCAATTCGAAAGCGACACGGTCTGAGCACAGTCCTATATGTGTGAATTAAAAAGAGCTTTCAAATACATTTTAAACGCAACACACTGCCAAGATATTTCAGGCAGGCAAAACAACATGGTATGCATACGGTCGGTGCACAACCCTACATGTATGAATCAGCCTTTAAAGGCTACAGGTTTCGTAGAACTGTATTAAACTACTTCGTTCCGTATAATAAGCTTCCAAAATTTGTGCAGTAAACCGTATAAACAATATTAATAGGCAACAGAAAAAGTTCTACAGTGCAAACCGTATCACTGTGAGTTATCTTCCAGGAACTGGAGACGCTGCAAACGTTTAAACGTTGCTCACGTCGGCCTTCCTAACGGAAGTTTACCTGAATTTCTATTTAATTCCATTTATTACTCCATTAAACGAAGTACACTGGTATGCGGAGGGTTCAGTCAGTACGTGATAAGATGTTAT
>JAGDQP010062265.1:0-11905 GCA_022664845.1 Lepisma saccharinum
TTACGTTTCGTATTTCAGCTGTGTTTTTCTATAGTATACTGATCCCTTTTAGACTTTAAAATGGGTCAAATTTAACAGAAATACCCTATACTGTATAATGTATATACATGGCATTCGCCTCGCCCCTCTGCGCTGCCCTGTTTCTACATACTAAGAAGCATAATTCCTACCTTAACCACTGCCGGGATAACACGGTGAACTTTTTCTCATAATAGTGGTTCATCTTAATGTAAGAATACTATATACTTTTCGTTATGTTCTACACACACATACATATAAGGGGACTTGTAACATACATGAGTAAGCTCATATGAAATATGCATGAAATCATGAATAAACATGAACTACTCTTGTAATTTAGAGAAAAAATTAGTAACACGAGAGAGAAAATCGAGAAATAAAATGCGAGAGTTAGTGTGGCCCTAACAACATGGTTGCCTCTAAGAAAAGACACGATTCATCACTTTAGCAAACTTTTCTAAGGGTCTCTCTCATAAAAGTTTTTCCAACTACGCGGCGTCATTAATGAGAATAGGAAGAAGCTTCAGCAAAATCTTGCAGGAGGGGATAGTTAAGCGTTAATTGACGAGGCTACACTGTCGGGTTCTTGACTTTCTGGAAGAATGAATTATTATTCTTGGTTTTAAGCGTAAGAGAAGTCCAGAAGGGTTCTTAAGGCATTTTCGTGCTTTTTATTATTAAAGATAATAATTTCTCTTGTTGGGAAAAAATGGGGTTAAAATTATTTCTACAGAAGTATCGAGCTAACGATTTCTAGTATTGCATTGCACTGATTTCGATCTGAATGATGTCGAGAGTTATTTAAACGTTGCAAAGGGGAAAAGATTAGGACAACAAAGGGTAAAATTTTCACGAGGGCATGTTGATTGTTTCCTTGTTTTAGTCGTACCTAATTGGATTTGCTGAGTAAAATGTTACATATTGATACACTCACACATCGCCAGTCTAACATACTTTCAGCTTTTGGTGGACTATGATGTTTTCTTGTAAATGTCCCAGAGTAGTCTACTATAAATTGCAAAGCTGCAGTCCCAGCATTTGTACAGGGTGTATACGCTCTTTGGGCGGAATCTTTAGGCGGAATTTACGCTAAAAATGTCTGTGTTCATTCAATGCTTTTCGGTGTACCATGGCGACCACCAAGTTTTTTAATGTTAAATCAATAGAACGAATGATGATTCGACACAATGAATTTATTGTCAATGCTGATTCGACACAATGGAGGGTATCACATTAGTCCAACCATCGTCTTTAATCGAAGAAATTAAGATGTTTATTTTGTTTATTTAATTAAAAATGTAGAGGGTCACCGTGAGACAACGAAAAGTGTTGAATCAGCACCTCTATATTTTGCTGTGAAGATGGTATACATATTTTGGTAGAAGGTGTAAGGTTTATCAGAGGGTATACGGCGTGTACCTCCGTATACTCTCGACTACAGCCCTAATAAAGTGAGTATATTTTGTTTCCTACCATTCGGAAACACTTATGTTTCTCGCTTCGTTGGAAGATGTTACGGAACACACACAAGGTGACTATTTATACAGAAAGCAATTATCATTCTGAACTGTGGTATACATTCTGAGTAACACTAACCAATCTTCAGATGGATTAATTATCTCGACTTTGCATCAGTTATAATATTTTTTAGTTTCACGTAGTACAGATTTGTAACTCACTTCTGAGGCACCCTGTATTCCACACAGTACAATATATTCCAGAATATCCTTGGACAGTCGAACGTAAGCAGGGAATATTTCTTAAGGATATGTTCACCTTGAATAATAACTGAAGGAACATGAAATATTATTAATATACTCGAAACATTACGAATATAAATTAACTAGTGTTCTAAATTACGTGCCTCGCACAGAATCTCCGCTGCGTGGCGCTTGTATAGCACTGGGCAGTGAGTTAAGATCTTTCTATGTAATGAAGAAGACGGTTTGTAAATATAATTATTAAAAAAATTTCAACACTGTTATTTGCACATATGTAAAATATGAGCTAAGGTATGTAAAAACACAACATTATATCAAATCATTATTTTAAAAGAATAATTTGTGTACTCACCAAGGATTATTTGTCTGAAAAGTTGGAAAGCTTCCAGATTGACTTTGCCATTTGAATCTTGAATTTCATTTCCTTGAAAGTAAAATCAACACTTCAAATAATGAAGAACCAGTTACGAATAACATTATTTATATGTTTCACATTACATTCTTCTGCGAGCTCTATCAATATGTTATCAATAATACTTCCTAAGCATGAAAAGACTGGCACTCCACATTTCATGTTCAGAACAAATCTTTTCCAGATTTTTTTTTTTTTTTTCTGTTTCATGAAATATTTCAAAAACATTTTGGGATGGTCTAGCTTAAAAGCAAATGTTACTTTCTGAGCCATAATCTTTTGTTTTCTTAAGCAGCGAATTACGGTGATTGAGAAGACCTTCAGATGACATGGAACCTTGTTTAATAAACATATAAATGTAATACAGTGTGTCCGAAAAGTCTTGTCCTCTCAACTTCGACGAGCTGTAACTCTGGAGTAGTGAGTGACATTTGAATGCGAATTGCATGCCAATGAAGAGCCATCCTATGACCTAATTTTAAGATAAATCATAATCCCCAAAGATCGTTGACGTCACGTAGACAGTGTATCAATCCTCGAAGATGTAAAAAGAAAACTGAGCAGACTGACATTTCGAGTCAGAATGTAGTCTTAAGCCCGTAATTTTTTAATTTCTGTTTAAATTTTCATTAAAGCTAATGGTTACGCATCCATTAAGATCAATTCCGGATGGTCGCTGTTTTCACTAACAGCAAATCAACATTTAATGACGTAGCAAAAAAAATCATGAGTTTCGGCTAATTTCCTTGCCTTTGGCAACACTGTCGGAATAATACTTCACCAAGTGATGCGTCAGGGATGTACATATTGGATGGAAGTAAATGAAATCAATAAATCGATAATGCTTAGTAACGTTAAAATTAAGAAAAGTTACTTTTAAATTGTTATGGTTTGCAATACTGATTATAAGAGAATCTTACCAGTTCATTGCAAGTTCGCTGTCGGAAGACAAAGGCATTTTGAGTTTTGGTGCTTGTATGCGAGTGGAGGAGTGAGTACGAAGTGCTGTGTGATTGCAAGTGTGATCTGACATTGAAATGAGTTACATCACTGCACTGTGGAGCGTATTTTCATTGTAGTGGAATATTTGAAAACAAACAGTGTTAAACATGTTCAAGAACAATTTGCGCTGCGATTTCCCAATAGGACAGTTCCTTATAGGAAGACAATAATTCACTTGATAGACATATTAAGTTTAATAGGAAGTGTGGCTGACAAACCCAGAACAGGTAGGTATACTTTAATGAACGAGGATTTTCTTGTTGATTTACAAAATCGATATGAACGGCCCCCCAAAAATTCTTTGAAAAGGTTATCGGGAGAAAAGTTAACTCTGAAATCGACACTTCCTGATGCGATGCGAAAGAAGCTTAAGTTTAAAACTGTAGGATATGGGCAGCTGAAAACCCACATGTATTTCACGAGCGTCCTCTTCATTCACAAAAAAATCACCGTGGGGTGCTATCTCAAGAAGACACATAGTAGGCTCTTTTTTGCTGGAACTGTAGACAGTAACGTTTATGTTAAGATAATTCATCAGCTTGTATCCATGTTGGTAGAAGATGAAAGGGATATTTAGCTACAGCAGGATGGTGCAACATGTCATTGATCTAATGAAACAATGAATGTCTTGAGAAAATTTTTCCACGACAGGATCATTCTTCAGTGGATCAGTGGAGGTGGTCCCCTCATTCTTCAGAATTGTTAACCCCTGACTCTTTCTTATGGCGTTATTTGAAAAACGTTGTCTTTTCAAATAACCCACAGAATTTGCAGTCTTTGCAGCGAAACATTGAACAAGCTGTCTTGGATATAATCACCTGTATCCCTGAGAGAAGTTTCTCGCAATTTGAGACTTCACCTCGAAATTTCCTTACAGCAAGGATGACGTTACTTCCAGCACCTTATGTCAGAACTTTAGATGCACAGTGTTTCCAACTTGTTAGGTATGTAATTAAATGTGTTCTTTTTTTTTCTTGTAAAAATTTAAAAAAAATCTTTTAAGATTTATTTTACTTCCATCCAATGTGTACATCCCTGACGCATCACTTGGTGTAGTATTATGTCGACAATGTTGCCACATGCAACGAAATTAGCTGAAAAACATGATTTTCTTCTGTTACGTCATTAAATGTTGATGTACCGTTTATGAAAATATAGCGACTATCGGGAATTGATCTTAATCGATGCGTAACCATTAGCTTTAATGAAAATTTGAACATAAATTTAAAAAAGAAATAGTAATTGCTTAAGACTACATTCTGACTGAAAAAGTCACTTTCGTTTAGTTTTCTTTTTACACCTTCGAGGATTGATACACTGCCTACGTGACGTCAGCGATCTTTGGGGAATTCTGATTTATCTCAAAATTAGGTCACAGGATGGATCTTCATTGGCATGCAATTCGCTTTAAAATGTCACTCCTAAGATACAGATCGTCAAAGTTGAGACGACAAGACTTTTCGGACACTCTGTACAATGCAACAAATGCAAATGAAGAGAATCGATCACAGATGGATGGTCATCACAGGTGAAAGAATGCAATATCCCGAAGTAGAATTGCAAGGGATCTTGATTAAGTTGTGATGCTAAAATATACTTGTACCCATTGCTCCACAGAATTTAGTTAACTCCAAGGCGCATAACTGATTAGACACTATTAGTGGTTCTATAGTCTTGGATGATGTAAAAGTGTTGCCTGTGGATTTCAGAAGATGTAAAAGTGTTGCCTGTGGATGGAGAGGACAGAAAGGCTTGTGAGAATCTGAATCTCTATACAAAGTTTTTGAAGATATGCGTAAATTTAATACATCTGAAACTTCATTCAAATCTTTCCTGAAGTTTTCTGTTCGCTTTGAATCTTGGAAACGAACGGATTCTATTCCTCGAAACAATCTTATTCCCTTTGAAACATTCCTGCTAAAGAGTTGAGAAACAAGCCTTGTATGTACTTTCTGAGATGCAGAAGGATATGAGTTTTCTTTAACTTGGGACAGATTAAGTCCTTCAGATTGGGGAGTATCAACTTCACAACGCTTCCTATTAAAATTGAAGTTTCAATTTTTTATTTTCATGCTGAAGTTCAAGCTTTCAATTACTGTTTTATTTTAACTTGACTATTTCCTACACGATTACACATTTAAGTTTGTCTCATTGAACTTTTTACACAAAATTTGTAACGGAATACACGCCCTATAAAGACACATATAATCACTATGGGTTTTATCTTCATAAGCTGCCATACATGAAGTATACAACCCGAACGTGTTTTCCCGCCGAACACAATTGTAGCGCTCTCGAGCGACAGGACCATGAACTCCTTGTACAAACAGGTGGGAGTTAGCACGCTGGTTAATTTCTGTTCGTTATATTCCAAAAGCACAAACGTTCCATCCACAACTCTAGGTGGGTGTACGACAATCCCGTACATTAACACTATGAAAATTAAAACAACGAAGAAATTCTTTAAAGCTAAAGTATAATATTCCCAAAACGGAAGGGCATTAGCATATCGTCGCCCTTCATTTAAGACCCGATATGTGGAAATTTCTCAACTTTGCAGGAGAAGCAAAAAACTGCTTGGCTTTTGCACTACGTTAAGTTACCACAGCACTATTTTGAACGAGGACAAAACTTGGTAGCCAATCGATGTAGCGGTGACTTTTTCAGACTACATAGAATAAGAAGGACTTTCGAACGGTAACAAAATTTCGATGAATCTTTCACATAGCATATTTTGCAAGATGGGCGACGATATTCTGTGTATTTTCCATGTATATATATACTACATGTCTGTGCTCACGCCATGTGCAATTGTAGAGTGGTTTTGAACCACGTTCAGGGTGCTCGACCAACTAAAATGTGCGCCGAATTTCTATAATATATATATTGTGTGTGTGTGTAAAGTAGAAAACAAAATACATTTTTTTCAGGATGAAAACATACAGGAAAGAAGATATACTGCACAAAAATCAAACTCAGTACTCGTAGTAAAACTCGGAACAGACTTTGAAGTTTAAAACAATTGGCCAAATGTTGCTATAGGTTAAATTATCCTATTGATCAGTCATTCATTACGAATAAATAGGACTCTAAATCGGCCTCGGTTGTAGACGCCTAAAGGTAGGCAACCCAAGATTTGATAGAAACATTTTGAAACAAGATTGTATGGAAAACTTTGAACATATACACGAAGTTGAAAAACGAGAAGCAAGAAGTAGAAACGAAACGCCTTTGGGGGTGAATCAGTAAGTGTTCAAAAGGGGAAAAAAATACCTCTAGTAAGATTCTTCAGTATCATAGAACGAGGACATAACATGCAGAGACTGCTAAATTTAATGTGTCTATGAACCAATCTATCTGAACTATTGAAGTGCACCATGAAATTGATCTATTTATTGTGATGGTTGACGTAAAACTCTTGGCTTGTACCAGGTTGAAAACTCTTATTGGGGGGGGGGGGCAATTTAATTTCTACTAATTCCGTTATTTAATGCTGTAGAAGGGAACATTTCATTATTTTAAAAAAAATGTAATTATGAATGAAGAATTATTACAAAAGAGTATAATTGTAGATAGAGAATGGGTTAAAAGTAGGTATACAGAATTACATTAATTTATTTTGATATTCTTTACAGATATTGTGAACGATGGCAGGAAGTAAAGGCAAAGAAGATGGATTTTAAAATATTATTCGAAAACCGAAAATGACATACAGTATATGTAAATAATATAATTTGTACATCATTGGAGAAATAATGTAGAAAATAAAATAATATCAATAAAAAGAATGTATTAATGAAATTCATAAAGATTTGAAGGAAGATCATTAGAAGATAAAGCTAATAAATAAATGTGAAGAACAACTGTTAGGCTGCTTCAACTGCTTACAAACTGAAAATAAATTCATGGATAAGATTCAGAAGTCAAAAGGATTATGAATAATAATTTTAGCAGCAGAAGAGTCTCTGTAATTGTGTGGCCCTTTAATAAACTAAAACAACAATAATAAACTAAAACAACATTTTCTTTGTTACTTATGTTTTTCAGGCATATGATTTGCTTACTCAAAATAACGTGAGTACGAAAATGAAAAGAATACGAAGTGAATAAAGATTGTTTTTTATATGAAACTAATTAGATTTGCTAGTGGTGTGGATTCTATAGGCAACCATATATATTATTTTATATTATTTAGGTCTTTTGTACAATGTTTTATAAACATTGAAGTGTGTTAGTATGTTATCTGTTTAACTGAAATTTCCTGAGTATGTGAGCAGGGTTGTTACACGAGTTACTTCACGAGTCCATTGTGAATTCGATCTGAGCTTCTTCTTTAGAATACGTATATAGCAGCACAGTCTCATTAAAATGTGTTTATTTAATGTACGTTGTATATGTTGGACAGGCAGCTACGATATAAGCTATATAATTTGTATCAACACAGGCAATCAACTTGTTTCGTTTGTATCAATGCAAACAGTGTTTTAACCAATTTAATAACAAATTTGCTTTCCAGTCAACGATATGATTCTAAGCATTGAAAAATAAATGAGTTGTCTGAATACGAGCCTTCAAGTGGTCACATAAATATTATCTTAGAAGAACTACACTACTTCTTCCCGTCCATTTTAATAAAAAACAATAAATCACCTCAGCACCGCAATCGTTTTTACAGTCAGCTAATTCAGAATGTTAATAGTACTTTGGGCCGAAGTCCAAAGTTACTAGACTGGCCCATATAAAATCAAGCTTACCAAAGTGTTTAATAGTACTTTGGAAATTTTGTTGCACAGTGGGAGTTCAACAATTGAGTCTGTTTCTAACAGCAATTTATAAGAAGGGACTGTTGCAAAAGAAAGCGATAGAAATCATGAGTGTAAGTTGAAGTTCTTCATATATCAGAGAGTTAATGTTTCAAAACAACTATAGACAAAGAGACATCTTTTGGAAACAAATAACAAGGCAGTATATCGTTATTCTTATTCTTATTCTTCTTATTATTGTTCTAGAAATAGTAGTGGGTGATACACATTAAGTTTACATTTTCAATGGGTACTGAGCCGCTCAAGTTTCATGTACTCGGTGCCATTACATAAGAATCAAGTTTTGTACATATGTGTTCAAATTATTAGACTCAATATTCATTTTCCTTAATTTCTATTTTTGTGCAAAATTGCATTGGCATATGTTTTAAATTAATTCTGATGACTAATATTGAATTCCTTGTCCATTCTATTATATGTCACGTATGATTTTTAACATTAATAATATTTTCAACACTGTTACCTAAGTGGTAAGGCGCTCCATCAATCATAAAGTGAATGGGTCGTCGCCAATTCAGAGTACAATCTGTAGGATTAGTAGCTTTTGAAGGACGTTTAATATGTGTCTTGCTGCATTATCTCCTCTACTATATAAAGTCTCCAAGGTCCGAAGACAAACATTACATCCCAAACCATGATTAACATAGAATTTATTTACACATTGCAACTTGAACATCTTCCCAGGTCAACATCGGACATATCGTCATCATTCCTCCCATATAGTGAAACATATTTTCTTCCATTCAGAAGATTTAATCCTTGTGCCCACTGGAGATGATTTTTTGCATAGTGGGAGTATCCCAGACCTCTAGAGACTTTCTTACTCTGTGTGGAGTATTTTGTCCTTTTCTGTTTGGTCGGTGTGACTTTCTAAACAAAGACCTTCTGCAACGTTCCCAGGAGTAATTCCTGTACCATAACCAGGAATATTTATGCCTAAGTGTTTTAAATGTTGCTTTTCTGTTTCTCAGAGCCAAAGTTTTTGAGATTTTTAAATGCTTATTGGAGCACAGCTCGCGTTTTCGCCCACTTCTTCCAATCTTGTTTTGCTTATTTATTGGTTTCTCTCTCACCGCAACACAGATTCATCGTGTATGTATATTTTGACATACAGTAGATCTACAAGAAAAAAAAGAAAAAAAAATTTTAAAAAAAGAACACGCTTTTTAAAGATGGACTAAAAGTAAAAAAATAATAAATTTAATTAATCTTATGAATCAGAAAATAAAAGCGTGGGTTCTCTTAGATATTATGATTTTATGATAAGGTAAGCAAGAGCACCCACGCTTTTATTTTCCGATTCATATAATTAATTTTTTTTTAATTTTTAGTCAATCTTAAAAAAGCGCGTATTTTTAAAAATCCCTTTTAATTTTTTTTATGTATAATAGATGAATATTAAACTCCCAGCAAGATAGGCAACCCAAATCTCACAAAATAGTTGCGGCGTTGCGTGTATTTAAGGATAATTTCAAATTATTTTAATTAATTGATTACAGTTAATTGAATTATTTTTTTCGTAGATCTAATGATGGAATATTGTATTGTCATCGGAAGCAAGCAAGTTTACAAAATTGCAAAGAAATCCGATGATGGGAAGTGAGTTTAAAATCGATTGCAAAATTTGTTCCGAACAGACAGATAAGAAAGCGAGTTAATAAAAGCGCGTTAAAATAGTCTTTGTTTATATATTCCTTCCTCTAAAAGATCTTTCACAACTGAAACTTTGCGCGGGAAAACTATCTCTGGCCTTTCACATTATGTCGAAATTACAGAAACTTACAGAAAAATATAAATACGTACAAACAAAAAGGTTAAAAACACTTTAAAATGATCAACTGAAACTGTTTAACATTATGGATATCGTATCCTCATACAACTGTAAATAACAGCAAGTTACACTCCTAACTTGTTGGTGCAAAAACACAATAGCTACAATGCAAGCATGATCTGCAGAACGACCCTCCAATGCTGCAATTTGAGGTTCAAGAGTGATAAAATACTTTAGTTGTACTGGCAACAAGTGCAGGGTTGACCGAGTGCTGAAGTTGAAGAAAAAAAAAATAGTCGGAACCTTGCAAGTACAAACGCATAAATTTATAAGAAGGTATTTTTACTTAATTTTACAATAGCAAAAAGATAACCATCTTTTAAAATGAAGAATATGATTTAAGGATGTGATTTGAGAACTTCATCATCATGGCTAAAATACGCGTAACCAATGTCAAATTAAATACTTAAGAATGGTCGCTAATTGTTAATTATTATTTAAAACACAAATACATAGTTAACATAAATCGTCACTACAAAAATAGAAGATCGTGAATGACAATTTACATTAAATTTATTGTCAAAAGATATTTCGAAAACACTGTCGAAATTCTTGCGTCTGCACCTTCGTGAATTTATGCCGGAACCCTCGAGGCTAGACCTTAATTAAGCCGGAACTTCATACCGGTGTGTTCCGGCCCAACTTCAGCACTGCTTTGATCGTAATATTAGATGTTATATGCCTTCGTAATTAGATATGAAAAGAAAATTTGAAATTTTCTGGATTGAGTCTAATAAATTCGAACATGTCAGTACTTAAGAGACAATATTAGGCTACCAAAGTGCTTTTTGTAAGAGTTGACATGACTTCCAACAAATGTGTGACCCCACATCGAATGCCTAAATTAAATCTGTACAGCAGAATGTAAGGAGAACAAACAAATCAACAAACAGGGAATCTGAGGAAAATCGATTTACGTATAACTCTGTTTTAAAGAGTTAAGAAAAAATGTTATTTATTGTGAAGAACGAAAAGAGAAATTTAATTTTCGAGCTCGCAATTCTTTGTTTGTAATGTTTAGATCAAACCGTTTTCAACAGTTTCAAGTGAAATGGCTGTACGTTTGTTCCGCATCTTGTACGCAACCAAACGAGATGCTTCTACGAGAGAAGATATGGTATATGTCAAGCATAACTTACCTCTCTGCACTCCTCCCTTCCCTCCACAGACATACAGATACAGAGAAAAACCGAAAGAGGATACCCTTTAGCCTTCTCTCGTTAACCTTTGCCAAAAGAAAGAGCGAAACTCAAGAAAAAAAAAATGAAAAAAATGTAAATAGCATGGTGAAACCTCCTGCGGTTTTGGGCGCCAGACAGACTGAAACTATATTTTTTCAACATGTCACAGGAACAACTCAATGACCAGAAATTTCTTTTTTGTAGCTATTATTGTATCATAATTTTGCCACAAAAAGTAACTAGTGAAATATCGTAACCCTTTTATTATCTGTTTTCAGAAGAAAAAACTTATCTGGGGTTAGCACAAGAAATATACAACCTAACAAAGTTGAAAAGAAACAACAAGATTAATTGTATAGTAGTTTCAAATAGGAAACAAATAAAGGTTTTACATGTGTGAAGAATCAAATTGTAGTTTTAAATAGTAAATCTAACAGTGGCATCAAATGGAGACTACATATAATATTTCTAACGAGTCGAACATCCAATTCCCAAAATATAAGCACATCTACCCCAATACTGAAAAGAGAAAAAACATTAGTTTCGATTTATAATTTCGCACGTAAAACGAGTCTGTCCAGACTTCACTGGTCGCGGTGGTTTAGCACCCGTAGTCGGCCACTGCGTTGTCTCTGATGTCGTAATACCTCCAATGCGGTACTCGCAGCCTACCTTTGACACTGTGGAACGAGTAAAGTTTAATGTCCAGACGACTTCCGAAATCGCATGTCCCATTCGTCTAGCATCAACTATCATCCCGCGCTTGCCATCACCATGGCACACGACGTTTTACTGTACTCACAGAAGTCCAACTGACTAAACTGTAACTACTTCGCACCGTTCAACCGGTTTGTCTCGAAGTTACCACGCCGTCAACTAGTTCTTTCTCGGAATTTGTGCATAGACGGCGTTAG
>JAGDQP010062266.1:0-11905 GCA_022664845.1 Lepisma saccharinum
CCTTGTAATCAGGAGGTTCCAGAAAGGATAATCGGTCATGCCAGTCAACCTTGAATAATACAATGAAACAGAAATATAAGAAAGTAAATAAACTTAAAAGGTTAATTTATTTTGATCAAATAGAGAGAAGCAATAGTTCTGTTCTCAGAGAGAAGTAATATTATGTATTTATCACATACGTTACTTGCGCAAAAAAATAATAATTATATTGATTGTGAATTCGGAGAACTTTTGAAATCAGACCATATTATGTATCTTAAGTTAAATAAGTTTATAAACTTTATAGTGTACTACCTAACAACCGCGTACCACAGGTGGTATGCGTACACAGTTTGAAAATACCTGCAGTAACATTTACGACAGTGAATATAAACTATCTTCATTTTAACATACATAGAGCAAAAGAAATCTGTAGAATTTTGAAGCGATTGAAAATGTCAAAATTTTGAAAACGTTTCCAATAAATTTTTACAAACTATGTCTATGCTTAGCAAAAGGACATATCTGGGAAAAGGAGGTCGCCTTATAATACTACACCAAGAAAGGAGGGTCGCAAAGTTGTCGGCAAGTATCCGATTGAAACTTACACATGTACACAAAAAATCAGAAGCACGGGAATTTTCGCTCTCTTTTCCAAAGAGAAAGTGTTTTCATCACACGTTATTGAATTTCAATCGAAAATTGTGTTTAACTTAACACTCTCACCTTGAATAGAAAGAGTGATCTTTAGAGATGGGATTCCGATGATTTACGGATGTAATTTATTCTTCAAACTTCAAAGAGCGATTTCTCATCTTTTTAGAGCGATTCACAATGCATCATGGGTAATAATGAAGTTGGATATACGCGATTTTAACTTCGAAGGTTACCAAAAGGCGAAGCTCTACTGTGAAATTAATCGCTTTTAGCTAAAAATGAGAACTAAAACTCTGGCAATTTTTTTCAATGATAACAATATATCAGAAGACTTGAGGAGGAAGATATATACAATAATCATCTTTGAACTGAATTTCAAGTATCTGACGGGACGATAAAGACCTTTCGATCCCTTTGCCTCGCATTTGTTCTGCTAGCTTTGGATTTCAAGCTGGGCGTTCCAGGTTCAGCTCCCCCGAGATCAAGTTTTTCCTATTTTTTAATTCCAATGGTCTGCGATTGCAAATTCATCTGAAATATTGCATTTCCACCCACTCTATTCGAGCGGAATTCCTCTTTTCTGGATTTAGTAAGTAGCATAAACAGACAGATGAGAACGTGCCAAGTCCTTAGTTTCGCAGCTTCTTAGAACAGGAGTTATAAGGAGTTTCATCATAGCGCCTGTAATTATGTACACTTGTTTAGAACTGAACATTTAAAACAGAACCATATGGAATATTAAACTGAATAATATTTCTCCACATTTCAGGACGGAATTGACACGTGAGATTTCTGCATATGTGCATGTTTACGGGGATGCAACCGGTTTTATCCCATTGAAGCATAAGGCATTGCACTCTTTATTCTAAATTAATAGAACAACGTTCTTCTGGAATTACAACAAATGCCGTTAATTTTCTATTATTAGTACTTACACTGTATATCCGTGAAATACCACAAACTGTATTTCTGTAAATAAAGTGTTGTTTGCATGTTTGTTCTGAAACTAAATACCAACATTAATTTTCAGTCTCTCACAACCATGTTTTCATTGGTAAACGGATTTTCAAAGTAAAGCAAGACACTGTCAAGTTTTCATAAATACGTTTAAAAACCCGTGAGTTTGTATTTCTGAAAGTAACTCATTTTCATTCATATCCATGTTTCTGGTATACCACTGGCAAATTCAGTCAAATGGAACTACCGTATGATAGAAACTTACGTTGATAGACGCAACAGGAGGAAGAGAAGTGGTAACGATTTGCTAACTAGTAATATTTGCCAAACTTTGCATTATAGATTAAAGAACTTGCTTACAAGTTAGAACTGGCTTCTTCTATCTACCTTTGCAGCTAATGAACAAGAGAATCGATTAGGACAGGGATGAAAACTGACCTATAAAATACCTTTAAAAAGCCTAGCGGTATGTGTGACAGATATACATACATAACATTCAGGGACCACGACGGAACTCCCTATACGAGTAACTCCGGTTCTAAAAAATCGCGAAACAGAAATTAGCACGTTTTCATCCTCCGCATAATATGCTATAAATTGTGCAAGTTCCAAAGTCATACTCGGCAACTCGGCAACTCGGCGACCCCCCCTTGTAAGGTAAACAAAAGAAAACTGATTAAGATTCATTGTGCTATGCAACACAGTAGTGACTAGTAATGATCGGGTAGACTGAAATAAATGAATGCAAATAAAATCTGTCATTCAGAAATCAATATTTATGACTTCACTGTGAAAGGAGCTAATAACAGAATGTACGCATAGTTGAGAATGTTAAATATTAGTAGAAGCTATTGCAGAGGAGGGGCCACATAAATAACACAATAAGAAATACCAATAGGATAAGAGTATATTGAGAAACAGGACTTTCGTTAAATTAATGAGTAATGTCAAGCGTATCTTTCTCTCGCAATATACTCTATTTCAGAAAGCAAATTGAAAACATTCACCCATTCGTTGAACCCTTTAAAACTAATATATCCAGAGCAGAACAGTGCGCAACCCGTATTATGTTCCTTATGTGGCTAGAGATCTTGAGTTAGACAGGAAATCTGGCCATTGTTACCATTACTTTTTTTCTCTTTTTAGAGATGATAGATGAAGTTAGTATTCATTTAGGATGCGGATTTAGAAGAAATAGATCTATTTTGGACCAAATTTTCACCCTGAGACAAATCTTAAAGGAGAAATGGGAATACAAAGGAACTGTTCACCAGTTATTTATTGATTTTAAGGAAGAATATGACTCTATCAAAAGGAAAAATCTATACAATGTCCTGATACAATTTGGAATTCTGAAAAATCTTATTCAACTAATGAGGATGTGTCTCAGCGACCCAATAAGCGGAGTACGGATAGGTAATAATGTGTCAGATAGTTTCGAGATTCGCAACAGATTGAAACAAGGTGATGCCTTGTCACCATTACTATTTAACTTTGCGTTAGAATATGTAATTCAGAAAATATAAGAGGACAAAAAGAGACTAACATTGAATGGCTTGAACCAACTGTTTGTATACGCGGATGATGTAGATTTAATAGAGGACGATATACATGCACTACAAAGTAACACCGAGGTCTTTGTAAAACCGTGCAATGAGATAGGTCTACATGTAAACATAGAGAAAATAAAATACATGATAACAAGCTGACACATTAAGAATGAGGAAATAGATATAGCAATTAAGAACACCTTAATACCAGATACAACAGGAATCTTTGCGAACCTTTGCCACAACTCGTTTCACGTCTAATTGTAGAGATATATAGGTCAGAAGGTTGTTTGGTGTCTCTACTTTTGTTTTAGCACCTAAACATGACACTAATTGATACACATTTGTCCACTTTAATGACCAAATGCCACATGCTTTCACACGTCTTCTTGATATTTTCTCAAATGTAATTATCTTATTCTTATCATGTGATGGGGTGGCAGCTAAAATTACTTCAGATGCGTGAGTATAAGATATAACATCAAATACCAACTTTCATAACTTATAGGTATACGAACCAAAACTACTCAATGTAATTATACAAATTCAGAGTACAATTTCTTTGTACTGATGTTGTATAACCAACATGCAACATCAGAGTTCATCTTTCCAAACTCGAAGTTCAATCGTAGGTTTCGTCAGACGTAGTGAGTTCAAACTTCATGTTCAAACAGCAGAGAAGTGTTCTTATGTACTGTCATAGCTTCAACAACAAGGCTTACTATTTGTACACAACCAATCCAATTGTGTGCCCATATAAAACAGATTTTGGGTGTTTCAAACCACTTGTAAAGGTGTTCTACTACTCACTTTCAGGGGGGCAACTCCATTGTCACTAGTTTTGGTGTTTTGAAACACCAATAATTTTTACAGTGTACTACTGCTGCTATTATACCTCAACAGACAATTTCCTAATCATCTCTATATGAAAGTAGAAAATATCCGTGTTTGTCACTCTGTAAAAGGAACTTCAATTATTTACTTGTTCCGTCCTTTTTCATACAAAGCACATTTTAGATTACTCCATGTGAAAGCAATACATTTATAAATGAAATTATTTTCTATTTACTTTCAAAAACACTATAGGTTTACAAGGAGCTTGTATTAAACAATTATACAGTTATTTATCCACTGTACTTTCCACAGTACAGGAATCCACAACAGTTATTTATGTATTTCTGTGCATTTATTTAAATGTAATCAAGTCAGTGTTTTTAGATAGTTTGGCACGAAACCTTCCTTCATGGAACAGTATTTCATTGCAGTTCATGGCCACAAAATGTTTCACTAATTTATCTAGTTCGCTTTTATCTTATAAATAAAGTACTAAACAAAACAATATATTATATAATCAGGCTTAAATGAAGTAATTATTTTTCGTAACATTCTAACTAGTTACTTAAAAGATTAAGCTGTGAGTAAAAGTATAAAATCAATGTTTATTCAAAACAAATAATGCTAATCATTTCAATAATCTTCTAATTCAACAGTTATTTTAAAAATCTTAAGTTGAGACATTTATTTGAGATAATTCAGAATGAAGGATTGGTAGCTTTCTTTTCTGCATTTAACACTGATATATTTCAAAACCCAGAATTAAAGTTAAGTAAAATTTAAAAAAAATGTAAAATCCAATAATTTTTCAAAGTGAATCTATTATTCTTGAGTATTGAACACTTTCAGAAGCCCTGAACAGAAAAATATAAAACCAAATACAATTTAAAACGAAATCGTGTTTAGAAGTACTTCTAAGAAAATGTTTATATAAAAATTCTAGATTGAAGGAAATTTATTATAATTCAAAGTAATTGCATACTTAATATTTTATTACATTGAAAAGTTATTTTAAAAAGCAAAACTATATACAAAATTTGAGAAATTTAATAGAATTAAAAAAAATTGAAGCAATAGTATTTAGGAAGTCATGCATTTAAATATTGCAAAGAAAATAAACAAAGTCCAAGTTAGCACAAAGAACAACTGTGTTGCATATTTCCACTGTATTTTAAACAAATTTCATTCCAATTAATCAGACGAATATTGATTCCAGGATTTGAAGAAAAAAGCTTATTCGCGTATTCGTAAATACACTCCTCTCACCTTCTAGTGGCATGCGACTCTCTCTTAAATTATAACTTGGTTATTTATTGTTCGAAAATATTACACATTTACTAAACATTTTTGAAAATATCTTTCGAATTTCCATTTTCAACATTTCATATAAACATAATCAAATATAATGTTAAAGAGAGTTGCGAGTTAGGCTAGCAACACTGTATAGTGAGTATGGATAGAGAAAACTGACATTTGAAGTTTCAGAGTGTGCGTGTATATTTTCTGTACTTTTTCTTTCTTTGTAGAAATTGTCGAGTTGTCATTTTGTGAAACATGTTTGAAACGAGTCACCTGCCATGCAATCACTTGTCAGAATACTCCGGGTTACGCACACACGCACGGTCGAGCAATTAAATATTCAAGTTGGCACCGTATGTCGTGAAATATCAGGACAAGGCCTGTGGCTTTACATCATGCCCGCCTGATTGGATTTACATTTTTATTTTAAATCTATATCTGTCTCCCTAATTCCCCCCTTTCTCTCTCTCTCTTACACATGCACAGGTATATACACAGAGGTCCCTTGTGCCCTGTTGCAATTGACAACTTCGCACATGACAACAAGATATTGTAATGGTTTGCACTAGGAAGGGAGAACAACACTTACCGGTATTAGAAAGGGAAACACTATCTAATTATAAACATATTACGTGTTGAGATATGTGATTTTCACCTTTGTTCATATCCGAGAAAAAAACATTCTAAGTGACACGTTTGTCAATCAAATCCCTGCGTAGAACTGCAAATTAATCGTGTCACACAGAAAATGAAAATATAAACAACATTAATTTTCTCACTGTCAAACCTAAAATGAAGTCAATTATTTCTATTGATGTTTTGTTCTTTGTTTTACTACACAAGTTCGTTTCCATTATCTCATTAAATGACAGTAGCGTAGCGTGGAATTCTCAATAACGGAAGCTTGACTAACGCTTCTATCTCTTTAAAATAATATTTTTACTTAATTCAATTAATTTATATTTAATTAAAGCTTAAAACAGAATTAGATCGATTAATACTACCACATAATTCGTCATATATAATATTACAGAAGTTTCCGACGCGTATAAAATGTACGTCAGTTTACATACACTCATTTAAAAAAATGAAATTTGAACTATTTTCTTTTATCTAAGAACAATACATAATACTTGAAGTCTTTACTTCAAATTTAATCACACCTTGTACACTGGATATATGTGTAACAGATAAAAGCTCTCGATAAACAAATAATTGCTTTTATTTGTGAAAATATCATTTTAACTCCATTGCACTACCATTCTTTTCGAGAATTGTTACCATTATGATTTGAGAGGAACGTTAAATTGTTGTACTATTTGAGATAACAACATCGACTGAAAATCTTTGATACACAGCCTAGAACCAAGCTCAATGGTTTATCTTTAGCTCTTCAAAGTAGCGACCAGGTGGTACCCTTGCAGGATTTTCGAAATCGTTTTGAAATAGAAAACTGGAAGAAACCTTAGTCAGGATGGGCGGCCACTAGGATTGTTCCCAGGACTTTCAGAATGTTGAGCCAATGCTCACCTAACTGAAATATGGTCGCTCGATTGACATTCTATTGTCAACTATACAGTCAATATGGGCGAAAAACAACAACACATACATTTGCTGAATTGTTATTGCTCTAATAACTAATGAAAAATAACAGCTACAGGCCGAAGCTGTTATTTTTACGCTTAAGTCCACGAAGAAAAAGTAGAACCTTCTTGTCTATCCACGCTGATGAAGAACAACAGGCACTTCGTGAGGCGGAACTCATATCAATAACAGCTACTATTGTAGGCAAAGAGGACGAACGTAAAACGAGATTGGGAAATTCTTGACATACAACTATTAGCGGAGCGGAGACGGATAATTAATTTTTTTGGTAAAATGACAACAAGCAGTTACGGATTCAGGAAAGAAACCGTTACAATCAACTGGTATTTGGAACTGCTGAAGGCATTGCTTTCTTATTTGGACACTTGCATACAGACAACATAAACAAAGTGTACACACATTATTACTTAAGATACAAATTAATAAATTTTAAAGGATAATAAACTACAATAATTTTAATTAGAAATACTGTATAATCCTCCTTTTAATAAATATTTTCTTTAATATTCAGTACATTTGACTTCAACCCACCCTGAGTATCGGTGTTACTTTACTTTCAGCTGTGAATAGTGTTGACAGGTTTTGATATATAATGATCAAAAGTGTTGAGTAGTGTTGATATACAATTTTTAATATTATACATATATCGGGTGTGCAAAATAACTGTTGAAACTCTTGGGAGGTGATTCCTGACACTGAGACAAGAATAAAATTCCTCTTGAACTTTCGGCGATCCGACATAGTTTCGGGCCTACGAGGTGGCGAAAGCGTTAGAAAATGAATTTCGGACGCCAATATTTCGGAAACTATCCAACGTACAGAGCGCGGGTAAAAAATTAACATAAGAAGTCATACCTGCTCTATTGAAATATGCATACTTCAGAACCCTACAATGCACGCGCAAGGGATTCCCCAAAGAAACGTAGGGATTCCCGGACAATCTGCCAAAGAAAGATTGGTCTAAATGGATATGAATGGATAGGGTTCCCACCTGGTAACAATAATTCGTTTGTATTAAGTCGATATCTTAAACAAATACAAAATGACGGACACTTTCATGCCTGTTGTGTGTGGTTGCATAATCGCCAGGTACGGATGATAACCAACAGTGACGTTCTGAGTATTAAATGAAGTAAATTTGTAGCCGTATGGTCTAGGAAAACATCTGCAGTGTCGATAGAGCACAACACATGAAACAGAGTGATTCACAATGTGTGGAAACACGTAATGAAAAATGCCCAGAAATGTACTCTAGTAATCATGAGTTCAAAGCGACGGAAATGTAAGGACTAGAATCAATAACATGAAAGTCTTTGCTAATTCGCTCCAGGAAGATATCGGGATGGCACCTTACGTGAAAGCCGTGAGTACCTATTATACTTTGGGAAGGAAAATTAAATTTTAGTGGATACAAATCCTTGATTTTTTAAATAGATCATAATTCTATCCAGGTTACAATCCTTGATATCTTACAATTGCTTTGTTTAATTTGTTGTTCTGTCTGTCGTCCTGTCTCGTGTCCATTTTCTCAATCCTTTTAAACGATTCCCTTAGCTATGTTTGCAATGATGACAACCCGGTCGTGTTAGTACCACGAGAACGGCCAACAAGTGATGTGAACAAACTAAACAAAAAACTATACTAGTTTTGTTCGTTTCGTTCCGTTCCATATGTTTTGCTTGTAATCAAATGGTCCCGGGTTCGATTCCCGGTGGGGACACAAGTGGTTCGGATCCCACGTTAAACTGTAGGACGTCATTATCATCCACGGAAGGCAATGACAAACCACCATAGCTTCACCTTACCCAGGGACCTTCGAATCAAAGAACTGCCTTCGTGCAGAACACCATATCAGGATCATCAGCATCGGTTGTGATTGCCGAGGGAAGTCATCCCACAGACAAGTGAAGGGATAAAAGCCATCTGTATTTGTGGTCCAATGTGACTTAATGGCAGTGTGGTGTGAAATTGCTACCATGAAAGAAACGACCACAAAGGCGAAAAAAATAATTAGAGGTTTGAAGAACTACATCCCAAAACGACGCTATGTAATCAGAGTAGGCTGAGAACGATTCCAGCTATGTTATACCGAAAGTTCCACTAGAGGCGCGGGAAGTGTATGCCATCTGTAACGTATTAGCGTTGGTGGATACACCTAGAGATTGTTTTTAGTCGACAGCTGATCGTACTGTAAGTTCTTCGGTTTGCTGCTCTGAGTTTAGTCTGGCTTGTGTGTGTCGTTGAATTGCGCCAATGAGTATTCTACGTTGAGTACGTACTCCAGTGTTTCTTTTGGGTTAGTAACAACTGCGTGGACACCTGTGTGACATTACGTGGGTACTAATCAAAGAATGGGAAGTAAAATTTCCCCCCTTTTTTCAGTTCTCGAACAAGATAATGGCTAAATACTCTAACCACGAACTCACCGATATGCATCTCGTTTATGGGGAGGCACACCAAATCAGCCTTGAAGCACGGCATTTGTATCAGGAACGTTATCCAAATAGGCGGCTACCAGCCCATACACTCTTTGCACGACTTGATACTCGACTGCGTGAAACTGGTTCGCTACTAATCCGTAAGTGGGATTGTGGAAGACCCCGCACTGTGCAATTTGAAGTGGAGGTGTTGGACACGGTACGGGACGATCCTGACACTAGCACACGTGCTATTGCTCATCCGAGACAAACCCACTATACTAATGTGTTCCGCGTTCTTCAGGACAAGGGTTTGTAACCACACAAATTGCAGAAGGTACAGCACATACTACCTACGGACTTTTCCCAGAGCATGGATTTCTGCCAATGGTATGTGCAACAAACACGAGCCATTCCAGATTTTCTAACAAAAGTGTTGTGGACCGATGAGTTCATGTTTACTAGAGACGGTTTCTTCAACATCCACAACAGTCACGTCTGGGATATAGACAATCCCCACGCAATCCTTGTGCGCCATCATCAACATAGGTTCGCAGTGAATGTGTGGTGTGGCATAGTAGGAGACCATTTGATAGGCCCGTACATTTTGCCAACTACTTTGAATGGTTGGAGTTATCGGGTGTTTCTACAGGACGTGTTACCTGGACTTTTGGAAAACGTGCTACTCGCATATAGACAACGTATCTGGTATCAACACTACTGCGCCGCCGCGCATTTCGACCGGAAACCAGGGTCGTACTCAACGATATTTTCAGTGATCACTGGATTGTCAGGGGTGGACCTCGTCCGTGGCCACCTTGCTCCCCCGACCTCTACACCAGTGGATTTCTTTTTATGGGGAGAAATGAAAAGGCTCGTGTATAAACCCCCCGTGGAAAGTGCTGAGGATCACGTTGCTCGTGTCACTGCCGCTCCTGGAACCATTAGTGACATGCCACATGGATTTGCGCCTACCAGAAAATCTGTGCTTCGCCGATGTCAGCTTTGTATTGAAGTCAATGGAGGACATTTTCAACAACGTCTCTGAGTATTCCAGTGTTTGTGAGTCTTTCTCTGCACTGCAGGGTCTTTTAGTGCAAGATACTCGTAGTGCAGATCCTGGAGCTTGTTGTTAATTGATTTCTATGGGTGGAGGTTGTGCGCTTCTCAGAGGCATTAATTCCAGATCTTCTATGCCTGGGAAAGTTACCTGCCATCTTGAGTGTTTCCTCTACCTTCTTCGTCTTCATTCCTTTGTGGATTACCCACTTTCTTTGGAAATCCCCCTTGTACAGCCTGACGACATGTGTGTTTGACTTTTGTTATTCCTACCAGGGGCGGACTGGGTATATTAGGGCCTAGCCGCGGTTACCAAAGAGGGCCCTGAGACTATTACGCCAATTTCTAAAATAGCGTACAATGAACATCTGCAATGAGCCATCGCGTTATGCAGTTGTAAATTCGTTGTTACTTGATAGTTTTTGCAAGCTATGATTTATCATTGGTCATTGGAAATTTGATGTCACAGCAAGTTTTAATCAAACAGCAAAGCACAGGATTTCCAGAAACATAAACTCTCGAGAGAATATTTTATAATTATTATTGTATTGCCATATATTAACTGAAACACTAAACAAATAATAGCCAATAACTTTTTACTGTGGAATGAACAGAACAGCTTACTGAAAATTGAAACACTAAACAAATAATAATAACTTTTGACTGTGGAATGAACGACAGTTTTACTGAAAATGGAAAACACTGGTGAAACACTAAACAACTAATAATTTTAAAAAGTTGAGATTCTTTTCAGTTCAGATGATGAATTGCAGAGTTCCTGAATAACTTCGTCCACGGTCACTAAATTTAACATGTCTCTTTCCATACTCATTAGTAAAAATGTGTCCAAAATGTCTTCAGACAAACTGACTCTGAGATTTGTTTTCACCAACTTTAACTTTGAGAAGCACCTTTCACATGTCACTTGTGTGCATGGTAAAGACAACGCATATTTGTATACAATGTATAAATTATTAAAACAACTAGACTGACATAGAAATTGGCAGAAAATTTTCCCTGCACATGACAAACAATTTTTACACAAGCTGTTGGCAGCATCATTATCACTCTTACCGTGAATCCCGTCCAGAGATGTTCCATCTCGCATAGCAGGCTCAGATGCATAATAATCATCATCATCTTCTTCTTCTTCTTGATGCTCTGCATCACGTGACACCGGGAAATATTAAAGCTCCGTCAGCAACTTTGTAGAACCTTATACAGGTTACCTCCACCCACACAATGTAAACAAATGACGTCATTGTAGTCACAGTGAAATTTTTCTATCAATCTTGGAGTGTTCGATCAAAGTACGATCTTTGTTTGCCTAAACGTTGAAATATTCCCTCTTGTGTCAGCCTTCAAACATTGATCGAACGAACACTCCAAGATCGATAGAAAAATTTCACTAAGACTACAATGGAATCATTTGTTTACATTGTTTGAGGTAGCCTGTATAAAGTTCTACAAATGCTGCTGATGTATCTTGGATGTTTTACCGGCACCACGTGATCAAAACACCTCTGTGACGTAACGTGAATCAACCTC
>JAGDQP010062267.1:0-11904 GCA_022664845.1 Lepisma saccharinum
AAAAAAAAAAAAAAACTTTTATATATCATTAGTCTTTTAGGGAAGATAAGAAAAATGAAAGCTATTTAAAACTTGTTTGTATCTAAGTTTCTTACATATATATACCACGTATATATATATATATGTACACCACGCGTTATTCCCATCTTACTTCAGTTGTTAGGCATTTGTTTCTGGTCTTCAGGTTCAAATTATCCAATTAAAAATTCTACTGAGTAAAGTTATTTCCTGCAAAAGAAATATTTTGTGCAGAATCCTTTATGTTCTGGAGTTCATAAAAAAAAAATATTACTAATTTTATTTCTATATGTTGTACTAATAAAAAAAATATTAGTTTGGAAAAAAGTCGAAAGTAACTGTCATACATCGCAGTAAGTTGGCCACTTTAACTATACACACTTTCGTTCCCACCCTCCTGCTGTTTCTTCAATGAAATTTATTTGACTTTGCTTGAATCTTTTGATCTTTTAAGTTTGAATTCTTTTTCTTTTAACTTGAAAGAGAAAAAGTTTTTGCTTAAGCTTACAACAAAAATTCTATTCTTTCTTTTCTTAACTTGATTCTCGTTAGCCGTTATTTTAAGAAGTTAACATACTTTGTCAACTAATAGTTCCATGTCAACCAGATTCCGCCGCCAATATTAACATTTGTAATTAAAAAGAAAATAAACAAAAAAAAAAAAAGAAAAAAGATAGTTTAAGATCTAAATCGTCTTTTACGACCTATATGCACCTGCAAATTTAAGTTTTTTTTTTTTTTTTTTGTAGATAATTACAAAATATTTTACATGAGTATAACTACCGCACATGAAGAAGCATAATACACTCAAAAATATTACAGAATTTCCTCATTTATGGTGGGAAACTGTTCCAAAAGAGTGATTGATGCTTTGTTTCGCAGAAGTACCGTAAAAGTTATTTCATTCTTTCCGTCTACAAAGAACAACTACTGCAGTTTAAAATATATTTTTTTCCCCTCACCGTTTTCTTTAGCCTTTATTGTTTTAGCACTTTGATTAATTGGAAATGCCTTTCCTTACCTTAAAGACATGCCGCCTTGTCTACCGAAAGCTTCGTGTGAAAGTCTTGACCAATAGCGAAACATGTTTCCTTCTGCGTGTGTGTGTGGTAAAATACATTTCCGTTTTATAATGGTAAACGTACTCCTATTTGTCTTTGTCATCGACAAACATGTCCTCTTGAGACAAAGAAGTCCTTTTTGGTGGCCATTTCTTTTATTAGTAGCAAGTTAAGTTATGCGAAAGGTTTACCTACTGAGCTAGATAATCCAACGAAATTGTATCTGAATTGCAAATCAAAGATTCGAGTTTAAAAGCTTCCAAAGTGAGTCTTCAAGGTTCACATAGCAGGGATCTGAAATTTCAGAATCGGATTCTCATTTAAAAAATACTCCATTAAGAATATTGGCTGAAGATGTTTGAGAATAGGTAAAGTTTATTGGTACAACCACAAGTATACCGCTCACCACAGAAGCAACAGACTGTACATATGGACATACTTTTTTTTTTTACTACATATGCTAACTTGAAATTGTTCTAATATTTAAAATAGAATAACTTCCAGAAACTTCCACTACTTTTATTAAATGGCAGAAGAATATATATTTTTTCGCTTTGGGTTCAATTTTCTTTTGATATCGTGAAAGCAAGTGTGCTTTATCTTCAAATTAACTTGCAGTATTTCTAGAAAACACTTTCTGCTTTACGTAACGGTTAAACAAAAAAATAAAATTAATAATTGATGAAACAAATTTATATCCACTTGATGTCTACTCCAGAGCTAAAACTCTTGGCGGCTCGGCCTGCAGATCCGTAACCAGGATTTTGTAAAGAGAGAGAGAGAGAGGGGGGGGGGGGGGGGGGGTCCTCTTCAGCTTTTTTTCTATGGCTGGTTTAGGAAATGAGTAAAATCAAATGCGTAGTGGCTAGACCGCAGGTCCAGAGCTAAAAGGGGTCTAGGGGTGGCTTAGCCCCCTAAAATTATCGACCCCTACCGATACTTTACATACATGTATGAAAATTAAAGGCCAAACATTCTTGATAAAAAAAAAATAATAATTTTCTATAGATGCTCTTAAAAGTATATTATTGGTACATATGTCGGTTTTTATGCAGTATATCATATTTCACTACTTTCGAATCGAATGTAACTCTTATGAAGCGAAAATTCAACGCTTTATATATACAAGCACTTTCCTATATCAAATTTCAGAAAAGGTGTTCTTGACGAGCCCTTACAAAGTTGCAAATTCATTTTGCAAGCTTCTTATGTGAGAAAAATTACAAAGTAATATTCAAACGTGAATTAACGTTTTGTGAATATACACAAAAATTGTTAGAGGATTGTTAGACCATTGAGTGCGGTTCGGAAGGTGCATGTTAATTTTTTATAAAATCAGAGAAGAAATAAAGTATGTTTGTAAGTGTGAACTGAAGTTAGTTTCATTTTAAAAGGCTATGCTCTTCCTATATAAAAAAATATACTCAATCCGCTGTTTATACGCGAAGTTACCCCAATACAGGACGGTTCTGAATCTCCGTACCAGGGCTGTATAACTCGGCTGATATTGCACATAGATTTTGGAAAGAAAAAAATGTCCATACCTAAGTATACATGCAGAATCACATAATAATGCTGCTGAAAACAGTGGCGTCCCGGAAATACTTCTACGGGGAGAAGGGGTGCAACTTCAAAATTTCGCTTTCTTTGAAACGAATGCTAATCTTTGAACAACTGTTAGAGGACACTTTTTGGTTACTCCTACCGTATGGACCACAAATAGAGGATAATGACTCAAACTAATCGTAGGTAGCGTTGGACATGAAAATTCATGCGTTCTGTTTTTTTTTGTTTTATTGCAAAGTGCTGCATGTCCTCACTTCGTTTCGTTTTTGTTTTAAAGGAAAGGAGAAGGAAAAGTAATTTAGACATCAAAAGGCTCGAATTTGAAGACATGACATTCGAAATTGCTTGTTTAACAACGTGAGATTAAAATCCTCTCATCAAGCGTTTTCATTTGTTACTGTAGGTACGACATATTGGATATGGAAGTTATTTCCTACACTTTCATATGAAGTTATCCACACTATTTTTTGTTTCTTTTCAGTCGTATTTCGTTTGTTTTATGACGTGAATAACTCTCTTTTCCGTCTCTCTGTTCTATATTAAAGAAAAAACAAAAAATATATTTGACTATTTCATGAAAGCAAAATAGGGTAATCAAAGTGCAGCGATTCATATATGCATCATCTCATTTCACATAACGCGTTACCTTGCGGTCATTCATTTGCTCGTTATTAATATTGGATAGTTGATTGCATGAATGATTCATAACGAATTTCTCTTTTATGGTCAACTGCGTGAAAAGTGTATGTCACATGCAACAAAGAAAAATTATAATATTGAAATGGCCCTTGAAACATTCTCAAAGTAATTTAGTTTAATTCGCTGTTTGGAGAATAAAACACTGTGACGAAGAAATTTCGGGATAGTTTATTTTGTTCTTGCATTTGTTTTAAATTCATAATAAAACATTTAACTTCACTGTGCACGAAGTGTGATTCAGTGAAGATTCCAGAGAGCTGGGGGCGCGCGCCTTCTTCAAGGGAAAATACTTAATATTTTAAAGCATTATTTCAACAATTTATCTCGGAAAAAGCTTTTACCTGTTTCCGGACAAAGCTAATTATCTATTAATATCATGTTTTAAGGCTACCGGTGTTATATATATATATATGCCGTGATAAAACTTAGCAGTATTAGGGGAAATATAAAACAATAAATAGACTACTTAAAAATTCACTAGTCAGAAGAATATCGAAAATGGCGCTGGTCTATTCCATGTGCCCCTCCTCACCAAAATTTTTGATCCGCCACTGTTCTGATCATAAAGATACACCCAATAAGAAAATAAGTTAGAACCAAAAGCCCCTATTGCTTATCAATGTAATCCCCCCACCTCTGAATTCAATTCACTTCACAGATAATGAAAAATAGCAGATAAATAAAAGTGTTTGTCTTGCTCTTCAAAACCAAAATTAACACACCGTAACTCACCATCGCATGATCAAGCGGTCATAGCTCAGTTGGTAGAGTGTTACTTTTCGCATTCGGGAGGTCCTGGGTTCGATACCAGTGACTGACCACCGTCCTCACTAATATTTTTCAAGACCTTTTCCTCAGTCATACCAGGCAAATACTGGCATGGTATCTTGAACTTAGGTCCTGGCCGATTCCTTCCTGCTTTTTTTCCCTTACCCTATCCCAACCTGACTCATAGTTGCCTGAAGGTCAGAAATTAATTCAAATAGAAAATTAAAATTAGTTATGACGTGACAGTATTTTTCTTTTGAAATGTATGAACAGTGAAATATCAATGGGCGCCATATCTGTTCTATAGAATGGGTGGGGGATGTGTAGTTCAAAAACTTCAAATGCCCATTCCCGCATATACCTTCAAGCAATCATTGTCGCATATGTCTGACTGCTTGTGTTAACTTTCTATGCAATTTTTCCTTGATTACAGCTAGTAATGGTTTCAGTATGAGAATCATATCGTCTGTGGAGAACTAACAAAAACTTAATGTACGTATATTTTTAACTCGTTTAGAACTTACATTTTTATTGTAAATTTTGATAAAATCGAATTTTAATGGACAAGTTCTAAGAAGAAAAGTCAAGTTCGAGTTCTGCTATCGATTCTCATAGTTGAAGCTCTACAGAGTTTTCTTAAGTTTGGCCAGTAGAATGCGGAGATAGTACTTAAACTAAGGATATAAACCCTACCTTCCCCATTCCTGCACCGAAAGAGTGCTTGCTGTGAGACGTCATTCTTGAAATTTATGAATATTTTAGGTTATAATTACCTTTCCAACTCATAAGTTATAAGCTTAAATAAATTAACCGAGTGGAAGTACCAGTTATTGTTTATGAAAACATCATTGAAGGCATTGGTTAATGTGAGTTTAGGAAAGTTAACGGTATGAAACAAGCGTGATTAACAATTTAAAGACTGGTAGAAATAATTACCTGGTAATCAATCACAATTTCAAAATATGGGTTTTATGAGGAGAAAACCTGATTAATTTCATTTCAATTCCTATCCCACAGTGTGTGCGTTGTGTGTTAATATGTATTGTAAAAAATTATATAGAAGCATATGGACATGTAAGGAAAACAAATAGGGGGGCATTGGAAGTTAGCACGCTCGCTAGTAGGGTTCTCTAATTTATAAAATTTTCGGAAATTTGTGGGTCTAGCAGATGGACATAAATTGCGTGTGTTTGAAAATAAGGTTTTGAGGAAAATATACAGGTCGCAACGAGACGAGATAACCCGAAAATGGAGGTGACTGTGTAATGAAGAACTTAGGCTATATGATTCACCCGACATTCCACTGCAAACCTCCTGCTACAAAAAGCACATAAAATCTTCACCAAAAATGAATTCCATGTGAACGTATGTGAACTTTATGTGAACCTACCGAAAAATGTGAGTTTTTAGTGTGCTCAATGTGTCTTTTTATTAGCTTCTGGCATACGATGCACATTTTGTACAAACTAAGTTTATATTTGCTGTAGTTCACATTACCTACACTTCGTTTTGAGATCACTTTTAGTACATTTGCCAATTTAAAATGAACTTTTTGTGCATAAATTGTGTATCAGTACACCAGAAGTGTATATAAAGTATGCACTAAAATGCGGTGTAGATCATATTAATTTCATGAGAAGTTCAAATATGCACTAAAAGCGTGCTAAAACTGGAACATATTGTGAACTTTATTCGGGACATGTTGTGAACTTTATGTGTACTATTGGTATACTTTGATTTTCAGTGTATTAGTTATTGTTGTCATGGCCATGTTCCATTCTGTACGTAGCTTGATGATTTTGTGATTAAACCTAAATTATTTCGTAAGCGTTTGACAGTCAAATATATAAACTCCCTGCTCAGATGTAATTGTACATTGAAAAACAAAATAAAAATTAATTTGTCTATTTTGTAATAAGGGTTATTTCAGAATAGCTGTTTAGCTGGAAAACCTGCATGATCTCGTAACGTAATTGTGTATCACTGGCGATGCTTACACAGGATCGAGCTGGGCACAATTACACTGTCCGTAAGAGCGTCAACGACCTCCTTCCAGTCGCGAGATCTAGACTTAAATTTTATATACCTGAGGATAGATCTGGTAACCATAACA
The DNA here is from genome assembly GCA_022664845.1 of Lepisma saccharinum. Taxonomy (NCBI): domain Eukaryota; kingdom Metazoa; phylum Arthropoda; class Insecta; order Zygentoma; family Lepismatidae; genus Lepisma; species Lepisma saccharinum. Next base: position 6,226 of record JAGDQP010062267.1, read on the forward strand.
AATTAATTCGGGTAATTTCGTTATTTGAATATTGTTTTTTGTGTTCAATTGTTTCAGATTCTGTAAGGAGGAGTTAAATAGTATTATTCTGCTATGAAAAAAAAATACTATTTTTATGTCCTTATAGAACTGTACCGAAGAACTTGGAGTCACAAATCCTTGTTTTTGCAGAAAACAGAAAGATCTAAGCTAAACAAAATTAAAAAGACCTATATTATATATTTTCTTATTTACGTTATAAACATGTTTACAAGAAGAATCAAGCAATCATTAATCGAGACATTCTGAATGCTGTGCATCACTGCATTTATCAGGTTTTGGCCAAAATTGGACTTACGCTCTTCTAGTTCTTAGGTACAGAAATATCATTCATAAGATCCTTCAAAAACTCCAAGCTACATTGACCAAGGAAACGGTGAACAAACAGTTGAGGAACATACTGATTAAATATTTTGTGTGAAGTATTGTGTTACATCGAGACGAAATGCAGATTGTACAAAGGAGTGAAGAAAGAAAAGTGGAAACCTTTGAAATGCGGACATGGAGAAAGTTGAAACAAAATCACGGACACAGAAAGTTGCGAAATGGAAAGTGCTGAAGAGAGTAGAAGAAAGACAAGCTATACTGGAAACAATCAAGAGAAGAAATGAAATTGGTTAAGACATTGCATATTAAGGGATGCAATCGAAGGTATGGTTGAAGGCAAAAGATGAAGAGGAAGAACACGAATCCAACTCTTTGATTGTATTATGAAATATAAATTATAAATATGCTGAGACGAAAGGAAAACGCAAGATCTGAATGAATGGAAAAGGTCTTAATATTCTTTTAAAAAACCTGTCACTTACATCCAAACGCTAATGATGTTGATGATGGCGGATACGAAAAGTAAACTGAAAAGTGAAATATTATTTTTCCAGTCCCTCTGGTAAAATAAATATAAAAGGATAACATAAAAGTGGCCGGTTTGACCAATATCGCTCGTCTGTATGTAAGGTAATTTATACCTTGCTATTACAGACGAAGAATATAGCCAGCTGTTTTCTTTTTCAATCCGCTTTCCCTCTCGTTCATACAGAAGAGATTTTTTTTTTACATCAGCCGAGCTGCCGGTGTCTTTAGTTCGTCAGCATGTGTATAATTGTTTTACACAGGTCGCTGCGCAGATAAATCATGAAAGCGGCATTTTCCCACCTTGGCTTCTGCTTCCTAATGAAGCTGTTTGGAATCACTTTTCAAAAGTAAACAGAACTCCCGGTGTTTTCCCACTCATATAATCAACAAGATAATGAGAAAGATAGAAGCAAGTAAATGCTAATTACGTATTTCAATAATGTGAAATTATGTTTTTCTTACCATTCACGATTTTCACATAAACATTTTTCCTGATCTGTACGGGACGTACATGCAATGAATACAAAAATTTAGTCAAGGAAGAACATACATGTGGAGTAAAGTTGACCGCTATCAGAGCAGTACCTCTAAAACTAGATGTCACTATCGACATAGATTTGTAAATGTCGTGTAAAAGAATTGTGTTTTTACGCTTTAATAAATAAGTTATAATATAATGGACGAAACGCTGTACACTAACTTATTATACTACTAATATATTCTTATACTACTCCATTATAAGTTACGTAATATATACGTGGAGAATACTACTCCACGTATAAGAATACTAGCTGATTTTCCCGCTCGTTGGTGCAGGGTCCTCACCCCCTTACCCCCACCTCTGCTTGATGTCGAACCGGAAAACTATGATCACCGTTACTAATGAATTGAGAGCAAGGATTTTCATATTTGCTCACTTGAAGTTAGTCAACCCGGTAAACTGCATTGTGGTGTGAGTTGCTCAGCATATTTGACATTCATGGTCTATATTGATTGAACCGACACCCCCTTTCCCTACCCTTTTGGACAGTGGCAACCTTTTAACGCGGTAGTTAATCGTTCTAGGTCCTAAGGAATATATGTGTCAAATTTCGTTCGAATCTGTCAAGCGGTGTAGAATCCTATAGCGTTCAAACAAATAATCACACAAACACCCTGGTATTGATTTTTTTATGTATAAAAGATAAGTGCAAACAAATACCAGTAGACTGCAAGAGGGTGAAATTAACAAACGCTAACGCACAAACTATTCTTCCGTAGAATTGCTAGTAATCCACAGTTTTGAAGATACTTTGAATGGCGTGGAAGCCTTTGCAGAACTTCAATTGTATTTGCTGGCAAGACACACGACCTCTTGGATGTTTTAGTTGGTGTTGACCGTCACCTAGTTGCTTTCCTAGGGTGTCGAAGAGTATTAACGGCAATTTGGTGGGAATATGTGGAACAGTGTAGAAGTTCTTGCAGAAGCTTTGAAAAACTCAATTTGCAAATAAGTTTGGCAACGCTGACAACTGGAGTACATGGAGGGGTACTGTTCCCTAGCGTTGTGTTTGTCTTGCGTAGAAGAATAACCTTACAAACTTTGGTGAAGATCGTCTTAACAGTATAGAATACATTGTGATATTTTATTTTATCATAAGGTGGCAATAGTGACAACTGAAAGTGCTTATGGATCTGAAAACCCTGTCAGTGGTTTTTCTTGTATGCCCAAGAACATTCGTTCCAAGTTTGGTGCGGAGATACCGTTCAAAAATTCCTTCTATGTAAAAACTACTGTGATTAATTGCTTTATTATATTAACATTAGCGATTAATATAGCTTCCCTATGATTCGTGCAATGCCTTCCTAGGAATATTTTCAACATAATTCCATATTATGTCAAAACGTCTACAGACACAGGACATCTGGTAAAATCACATGAAAGATTTTCAAACCTGTTTTCCTGAAAACTGTGTTTCTCGAGTTAAGCCGTTCTTCCAGCGAACTCCTCAATTATTTGCACTTAAGTTTTTGAACTCAAGGATCCGTGTTTAAAATGTCCGTTGTGAATTTTATTTTCTTTCATTTAACATGGTTCTGTTTTCCTTTTGATCATTGAAAACATCTGACACAGTTTGATGTTAATTACTGTCGCTAAAGTGTTTCATGGTCACATTCGCAAAAGTCCACAACATTTTAGTTTGTTACGTGCATGTGCACTCAGTGTGAGTGAGCATCAGTACCCTCGGCAATGTCTTGCAACACATTCGTGATGAGAGCAGCCCTTATGAAAGGCTGGAACACGACTGCAACAAGCCACCCATCTCCCAGTCAATGAGAGGAAACAGAGAACTGTAAATATTTGCAACAAAGATAATAAAGAAAGTGGATGGCTTCTTCTAGGCATTGTCAGTAGTTGATTGATACTTTTTTCGATTATTCCTATCCACCGCCTGTTCCTACTACATCTATGGGGGTATGCATAGATGTACTGGAAGAGGGGATGGAAGGGAATCAGTGATCGTTGGTAGTTAAAATTTAACTTTGCGTACACGGTATGTGATTTGGTGGCAGGATCCCATGAGGAACCAGATAACTGGCTCGTTACAAGTTCTTGTTTATGTAATTCAGCGTGACCGATGATATCAAGAAGTTAGTTAGTAGATTAAACTTTTACACGTTTTTATTTTTTTAATTTAAACGTATTGATTTGCTCTGCTTACTTTTTTCTATCTTAAGTTTATAACAGCACTGCTTTGACATGGAAGATATCATATTTGTTTTGTTATGAGATCGGATACCTGCAGAAAATCGATAGTTAACAGTAAATATTGTGTTAGCATAATTAAAATGAACAACTCTCGTTGGTCTGGTGATTATCGTGTCGGCCTTTCGTTCCTAGGGTCGCGAGTTCGAACCCTGAAAAAGCCATTTTAAAAAAATGGTTCAATGTATTCAAACCTGACACACATATTTTTTTTTAAAAAAATATTTTAAATTAATTTTCAAATAATAATTTTTTAAATAATCAATTTTTCAAATAACATTTCTGCTTCTATTTGCGAGTTTCTTCTACCACAATAAACTTTATTTGATATAGGCCAGTTCAGTAACTTTTGACTTCGGTCTGTCACGATTCGCCTATTTACAGCCAGTTAAAATCCACACCCATGCCTCTGCCTAGATTCGAACCCGGGAACTTCGAGCCGTTGGACTAACGCCTCAGAATGCACGGCTACCCGGTGGCTTCTACCATGATATATTAAAATTGGATGTAATCTATGTGTCTTGTAATTAACATTACGCACTTTGAATTGACAATGAATTTGAATTTTATTTATGGACTTTAGGCATCTATGGTTAAGATCGGGATAGGGAAGGTGAAAGGATTTGGGAAGGTGTCGGCCAGGGCCTATGTTGAAGGTGCAATCCCAACACTTGCCTGGTGTGACTGAGGAAAAGACCCTGGAAAAACCTCAGTCAGGATGGTCCGCCGTTGGGATCGAACCCAGGACCTGCCGAATGCTACGCCAACACTCTAAAACCGAGAATTTACAATGAAGAATGAGCGGTGGTATCTTACTATTCTTGACACCCAGTATATTATTTTCGTATATTCACATCTACAGTGTATGATTTGTGTTCATGTGTGAATTGATTTATATTGTTTAGGAATAACATTCGCCTGGGATAGGGTGGGGTAAAAGGATCCTGGAAGGATTTGTTTAAAATTATTTTAAGGTCTTTAGGCATATGAGGATCAAGCCGGGATAGGGTTGGCTGAGCGTGTTGGAAGATAGACGGCGAGGGCCTATTTATAGACACCATCACAGCCTTTGCCTAGTATCGCTGAGAAAAAATCTTGGAAAGCCTCAGTTAGAATGGTCGACCGCTGGAATCAATCCCAGGACTTCCCGAATGCTAAACTAACGCTCTAGAACTTGTTTTAAACTAAGCGGGTTTTACTTTTTCAATTTGATATACCTCTTTAAACTGTGGATCGATATTCTCAGAATTAAGTTAAAATCACACACACAAACATTCATGCTCGAAGCGTACCACTAACTAGAAACACTCCCAAGATGGTAATCTGGCATAAGCGCAATTTTGCGCGAAATCGATAACCCACTAACGAAATAGGCATCATACAAACTTTTAAGCCCCTCACTCAAAAGTTGAGGATGAAATAGTATAAAGGTGGAAGTTATCAGCCCCTGCGACGTCATAGCGACAGGCTCCGACGCCATCCACTGTAAATACAACGACGAAACCACAATTTTCCAGGTCCTATAGCTTGGTGCAGCGGTAAGTTGTTGACTTACTAAATAAAAAACCCGGCTTCGAATCCCGGGGGGGCTAGATTTTCTCTTTTAAAATATAATTTTATATGTTCATATTTATTGTTAATAATTTGCTTTGGCATACAAATAGAGGTAAAATTTTTTTTTGTAAACTTTTGATATTTATATGGGCCAGTCTAGTAACTTTGGACTTCGGCCCGTCACGATTCGCAACTTAGCTATTAAAATCCACACCCATGTGTCTGCCGGGACTAGAACCAGGGACCTTCGAGCCGTTGGCCTACCGCCGCAGGCCGCACGACCACCCGGCCGGCTACAAATAGAGGCTACTGAAAGCTAGGATATATATAAATAAACCAGGTCTGGCCCGCGAGGTGTGCAAGGGGTCACGGTGCGTCCGAAGGGAGCTTGGCTGCGTGAGCCTCGGGGAGCATACGCAATGTAACACTTTTGTCTTTGGTTTTTAAATTCAATTTTCTAATTTTCTAACCTCACTAAAATTTTG
>JAGDQP010062268.1:0-11904 GCA_022664845.1 Lepisma saccharinum
TTTTTTTCTGAAATTGAAGCAGGATTTAAACGATCCCAACCAATAATTTATTTTTCATATTAACATCATTAAATTAAAAAGAATAGAAAGACATTGAAACACTCATAAATAACAAAACGTCTCTACGATAATGTAGTAAGTACTGTTGTTTTTTTTTATCTTTACGTGCAAAACTATTAATTTCGTATTCAATAGTTTCTCAACAGCTTTCGAACTACAGTAACTGGGACATCTCTCCCGGTAAGCATTTCAGGTGAAATTACCTTACATGCATTTCAACAAAATTTGTGATTGAGGAAATGTCACATAGAAAGATTTTCCGCCGTATTTTTTTTCCTAAATTTGAATTTAATTTTTAAAGCGTTTAGGCAACTTTGGTTCAGGCTATTTCCTCCGTAAAATATCTCATTAGATAGATAGATAGATAGGTCCAAAGAGTGTTCAGATAATAGTTGATGTGTTCGAGCGTAATTAACGTTGTATAAGAAACGGAAGTTAAAATATATTTAAACCATTCCAAATGTTTCTCTTGGTCTCTTTGCTTTAATCGCTAAATCATGTTCTTTGATTGCAATCGATGGGCTCGTAACACGAAATGAAGTAGAAAGAAAGAGAGGGAGAGACTAGCACGAATCACACATTTCATTTCCTCGCATTTTCCTTACGTTTTCAAACCGCGATGCTTTACGGTATCTCATCCCAGCAATTCAATATTTTAGATTACCAGTCGTTATTGCATTTACACATGCTATAAGGACACACGTTATATTCTAGGTGGTCGGATCCAGAACAAAGATGATCTAAATTTCTGAGTTCTGTAGACGATACGAATATTCGAGATTCTAATATCTGAAACTAGGATCCGGAATCGGAATTGGATCCGATAATTCAGATGTAGCAAAAGTAGGATCAGGACATCCAAGATTCAGTTATGATTGTTCATTTCTACTAAGGTAAAGTCGGGTGAGAATATACACAATTCAAAAAAAAAATCACTAAACTTCTAATTTTTAAGCAAACTTCTCAAAATTAGAAAGTATATTCCTTAGTACCTTATATACAGTTATATGCTATTAATCTTTGTTATAATTCATTGCATACTTCGTGATAATGAATTTCTAGAAACTTTAATTTGCGCAATCTCTTCTGCTATAGGGTAGGTAAGATTGCGCATGAGAATAACATTCGATGCTACGAACCAAATGGAAAGAAACTTGTTATCCAAAACATTACAAACTATTGTATTACAAGAAGGAATTATTTAAACCAGCCTGAATATTCCTATTAAATGTTACGTTTCTTCCCCCATCTAGTGTTTATAAACTTCTCTAATACACTCATAGGTGCACAGAGAAAATAATTGTCTCTGTGTGATAATCAGTGAATCTATGTGAAGTAGTGGGCCACGACCACAACTGGCACCGAAATTTATAATTAACTGAATGTGCAATTTCTCCTCTCATTATATTAAATGAATGTACTGCGCAGTCTCTCCTATTTGGCGCATGCGCCAACTATCCTCATTAGGAAAGAGAGTTTGCGTACTGCATAGCCTGGTTGGAAATTTTGCGCATGACCCCAAATTGCTTAAAACACTATTTCTGACAAAGAATTTAGCTCAGAGACGCCTTGGTTTATAATTATTTAACAATGAAATATTTCCTTTGAAAAAAACAAGCAATGTTTATGAAAATTCAAGAAGTTGCCATCTGTCGTAAACGTAAAAATATGATAATAATTTTTAGCGACCACCTTCCATCAACACAGGAATTTAACTGACGAGTCTGCCACGAACGCATTCCCTTGTCCTTCACTTGCAACACGTCAGTCCCATTCCTTTCCATCTTTCCGGGATGTGCTCAATCCCTCCTCCCTCACAATCTCTCTCGGATTTACCTTATAGATCTTAATCATCAGAATCATTAATATTTTTCACAGAGCAGCAGATCCTTCAAAGCAGGAGCGGATCCAGGATTTTCATAACGAATAGAGCAAGGACAGTTCCGATATTTTCTCGATAAATGATTCTTAAATATAAAATCATCGTGTTTCCTCTCATAATATTCAGTTTTATCAAGGAATATGGAACACTAAGATCATTCTGACGAAAAAAAATAAATTTGTTATTAAAACCAAACAAATAGAACCTTTTTATGAGGTAAATTGTTGAAATAATTCAGTAGAAAGAAAATATTTTTCCTTAAGAAGGGGGCACTCGCCCCCCGCACCATTCTCCTGATCCGCCATTGTTTCAAAGTACGTTAAAAATTGTCTATTTACCCAGTTTCTAGTCTTCATTCGTTTTGCTTAACGCTACATTGACCTTGAAACTGCAGACGTCTTCCTCTTCTCCCTTCAAATGTATTTGAATTACCTTCTTTCGTATACAAACTCTTCCTAACCAATGTCTTAACCATTTTTTTTCCTCCTATTTTCTCTGAACTAAAACATGTCGAATTTCAATACTCAAGGTGACGCATCACAAAACTCCCTTATTTTGAAAATAAAATAGCGTTTTCGTCACAAAAGTTGGATATCTCTGCAATCCGCCATCGTTTACGATCTAAGGTGTTGCATAGTATTTAAGGATATATGAAAACAAATTATAGCTGCGTTTATACTAACAATCGCAAAGGCTCCGGTTCCTTGCTAGAATTTAAGACACGCAAGGATTAATTTATATAAAATAGGCTGGCAACACTGGCAACTGGAGTGCTTAGGTTCGGGAAAATCCACAGTACTTGCGTTGAATAATGTTAATGCCAAGCTTGGCGCAGCTAGGTGTAGCTGAATGGAAGCAACTTGAATAATTGATTTTTTTAATGTGCTGGCAACACTGAACTGCTATACCAATCAAGACTGTTCCGGGTCTTCTTATACAAACCATTGTTCGCTATTGTATTTCGCCCTTCGCCATAGAGAAACGCTTAAATTCATCTATTTTGATGTAGATGTAAGTAGTCGAGAGGCAAGCCCCCCGCTCCTTAAGAAACTTACCCCCCCCCCATATACACACAATTGTTGGCTAATGTATTTCGTCTTTCCCGTTAGAGAAACGCTTATCAACTATTAACAAATGTTCATGCAAGTATATGGGGGGGGGACAAAGGACCCTACCCCCGACAACTTTCCTTTGTTCATGCACGTACACTTTGACTAATTTTAGAGCGATATCTCATACATGTCTCTACATCTTATGGTTCATGAGCTATATTTTTGACATGCGCTGGCAATACGGACAACGGGGTTCGTAGCATATTCCTATTGTGTCAAACAATGTTTATTCCAAGTTTGGTGTTGCTATGACTAATATAATGGAAGCTATTTGAAAAAATATATAAATTTAGAGAAAAGAGGCTGGCAACACTGCTAAATGATTAAAAACATGATTGAAAATGCTTTCGTACACAAAGATGGACGCAGCGACCAAAAGTTTGATTCATAAGAGTACTTATAGTGGGATCTAAGTCGGAAAACACACGTTTCTTTGTAAAATGCTTAAAATAATAAAAAACAAATACACATGAATGGATACCGGGTCAATCCGCTACCTTTTAGAGGGTACATTTGTCATGGCCACCAGTTTGCAGTCGGCCATCTTAAATCATCTTGCTTAAGTTTTTAAATGGAAAAGGGGTCATGTAACATATCAATTTGGGCTTGGATTTTCCCAGAAAAACATTGGGGAGGTCAGTTTTGCCATAAATATATTTTTGAGAGAGAGAGAATGAGATGTTACATGAGTATGCGTAGTTGTTTGAAAGTCTGTAAAAACTCTTTCCTTCTTGAAATGAAGACACAATGCATAAGTAATTAGTATTGGGGACCACCTACATAAGCGGTGGGCCCTTTCGGGTCAATTTTCACCCTATCCGTTTTTAAATTTTCCCCCTGGATGTATATACTGGTTGAGTTGGATATATTTTTATTGGTTGGTAGCCTTTGTTTCATATCTCAGGGCGTCCAGGGCGTCAGAATTATTGCGAGAGACAGAATTATCAAATAGGTCATATTAGAGCGCTTTCTTTCTATTAATTTGTTAGAGATTTTAAGTTCTAGTTTTTGTTTAGGCTTGAGAATATTTTACCTCCGAAAGTGAGTCAATGTGGGGTATTACGTGCTGGAAGTTGAATTTCGTTTGTCTAACAAGTTCTGGTTTTCCTGAAATAGTGTGGTGACCTTAAGGGAGGCCTTAGTTGTTTAAAGTTTTGTTCATACCCGTGAGAGCTGAAAATGTTGTTTTGTTCAGAGGAAGTCCAGTGCTATTGTCTTTGCTCTGGTTTCCCCAGTTTCGTGGGTTCAATGTAGAAATTATGTGTTGTTGTTTTCTTTGTTTGTTTGTTTGCACATTTCAATACGTAGATCCATTTTTTTTCAAGTTGTGGGATCGCATCAATACCATAATGTTTACTTAGTCTGTGACATCATGCAGAATGTCGTCAGTTAGTTGGTTGAGTTCTTGTGGAGGTTTTGTTACGCACAACAAAACTCTAAGCTGTTTTTCTATTTCGATGAGAAATTATTTACTAAGTCTCTTCCTTCTACAAGCCTGCCTCAGTATCAGCGGATGTAAGATTTCTGCCTCTAGCCGGGCTTGAAACCGGATTATTTAGTGGTGTTTACCTCAGCTCAATATGATATGTTTACAGTATAGAAGGTTGCTAAAATCGGCTATTTATTCTTATCTTGTTATTGGGAATTTATGTCAACCTGCCGGTCACAACCGACTGTAACTAATGATTTTATTTCTCTGTTCTAAAAAGACAAAAAAAACACTTTCGGTCATCAATTTCCGATGATCGAATCGCCTCGTTCATAATTTGGCTCTGGGGCGGAAAGAGGAAAAGAAAATTTCTATTCACGAACTTGTTAATCATTGCTAAAATCTGCTTTTCATCTGCTGTAAATAACACTTTACAAAAGGTTAACAATTAAAATGTTCTTATTTTTATGTCAGATATGGGTGTTACTTGTTTTTAGCTATACCATATTAACAACGAAAAGATTCATGTGAATTACGTACAGGGATTCCGCCAGGATTTTCAGTTTGAGGGGTGTAAAGTCAAAACTGGGAGGGTGTAAGTGGAATGTTGCACGATTTCACTCAAAAATTTTGACCATCATAGTTTGGGTACTCTGGAGGATTTGGGAGTTGGCACTCTCACAAAGGTGGTGGTGGTCTGACCAAATTACTGATTACGTATATGCAGAGTATGAAGTAAAAACTACGCTTGGAAATAGGTGGGATGCCCAAGCGATGTATCATATAAAATCTTTCCTAAATGGTCTTGTCCCCCCAAGCAAAAACTGAAATGACACCACTGTTTTACAGTGTAGAAGAAACCAAATCAAAAATTTGTGTAATTAGCGTATTTTCACAGCGTAGAAAGAAACACACAAAATGTGAAATAAGTGTGTTTTTACAGTGTAGAAAAAATATATAAAAATGTGAGATAAATGTATCTTTACAATGTAGAAAGAACCAATACAAAATGCAAAATAAATGTATTTTTACAGTGTAGAAAGAACCAATACAAAAATGTAAAATAAGTGAATTTGTACAGTGTAGAAAGAACCCATACAAAATGTGAAATAGGTGATTTTTTACAGTGTAGAAAGAACTCATACAAAATGTGAAATAACAGTGTGTGTTTTACAGTGTAGAAGAACTAATATAAAAATGTGAAATAGGTGAATTTTTACAGTGTAGAAAGAACCAATAGAAAAAGTGAAATACGTATATTTTTAGATCGTAGAAAGAATCAAGAAAGATATACTTTTCAAAACGACCAAATAATATTACTACAGACATCTGAAACAAGATATCATCTTTAGAGACGTAACAAGATGTTAAATTCTCACTGGGATTCGACTTGACGCTCCCGGAGCCTAAAAATAGCAAAATTGACACTTTAATTAAGTTTCCTCCTGACGTCATACGTTCAACTTGTCTCGTAGTAAAGGATTTACTTTCTTGACGGCTTCCTTGTGAGATGGTAATCAAAGAGAAATCACTGTTTAATGCCTGAACTGAAGCAAAAAGCATTTAGAACCTCGTCTCGTTAATAACATTATTTTAAGAACAAAACTTCCGATTTCTCTCGCCAGGGAATAACAGTGCGTGAAAAAGTATTTACAAGCAATTAAATGAAAGAATTATTTCTGCATTAAATAGATGGTTTCCAAAAATGTAAATTAAATATTAGTAAATACCATAGCTTCCGAAGTATTCAAATCTCGTAAGTTCTCGTTTCCGAATCTTCGCACGAGATAATTATATTGTGAAACGAATGTTTCCTTTTTGAATATGAGAAAGACAGATTGAATCAAGATTCAAAATACAGTTGTTTCCAGTATACGAGCTCGTATATACGTTCTTGGATATCTCGATGAATTTTACGTATATATCTTCTTTTTATATACCATAACAGCAACAAATATAGATTGTTTAAACGTCCCTACTCTAGGAAAATAATAGACCTATTTTACACTTCACGTTTCACTTATTTTAGTAAAAAAAAATGTAGAAATTTATGTACTTAAATTTGTTTGCAATACGAGGTCTGGCAATAAAGTTCGGGAACATATCCTAGAAAAAGTGCTACATACCTCATTGTTAAATATCAGTACGGGCACATTCGAAGTACTCGTTTTGAGAAACTATGCACAGAGGAAGGTGCCTAGTCCACCCTTCAGAGTAATCTAAGAACTCGGTTTCTCGAACGACAATCATAGTTGTCCTTGTATTAACTTTGATGTCCTGTCATCAAAATTCCTTCTTTCCAATATTTCCTTAATCTTCAGATAAAGAAAGAAGTCGTTGAAAGCCAGAACAGGTGAGGATGTTCCAACACAGTTATTTGTTTCTTGGCTAAAAACTGTGATCGGGTGTATTGTCTATATCCGGTAACTCACCGCTCAAAAGGTGGACAAAATACGTACTACGACAGGCAAAATAATATTGATTAGTGTAAACTATAAATGTGTAGTAACGTTATTAGCCGCAAAAGAAAATAAGAGATGTCGCTCGTCCATCAACTCTGTTGATATGTAATTTTAGAAACAATTAAGTATAAAGTATGTAAATATATGTGTAATTAAATGTTAACAAACATTCTTTATCGTTCCATACAGACGAAACAAAGACTTTTTACATACATAATTATTTATGAGCAGTTAAAGCTATAGGCTTGTAGAAAGTTGTAAGATATATTTTAATAGCCTGAACGGGTGTGTAACTGGAAGTCAGAAGAACATTGAATTCACATTTCCTTACTTGAAAAGGTAGCTAGCTGTCTTATTAATCATTTTTTTTTTCCTTTCAGATATATTGCAATTCCTGTGGTGGTTGAATATCCTTACACAGCATTCCCATACAGTAAAATTGCAATATCAGTTCAAAACCTACTTTATGGCTGTTTTTGAGCTCAATCGCTGTTTCCTGTGGGAGTGATTATTTCTTTCGTGGGGATTCATTTCGCAGTTGCAAACCCGTTTAGGACCAAAAAATAGGCATGGGTTCTTTTCCTGTGGAGGTTATATTAATCTGTTGATGCATAGAGGGATTTGTACATATGGCGATAAGTTGCGGTTTATCAAAAAGAACCAGGACAAATATAATGAGATTACTTTCTTATTTTTGTATTTGTACATTGAAAAGTATAGTTTGTCCAGTTATGAACAATTACATATCGGCTAGACCACATATGTCGTGTTGGAGAAAAGGTTTGGTTGCTTTCGTCTAACTTTTTCAACCAATCTTTTCAGCGTTCCTGAATGGAACATTTTTCAGCATTCCAAATGGTACAAATTCATAGTGAAAAATCCCTCGGATATACAAAAAATATATAAATCAGCAAGGTTTTGACTCTTTATTTGAACCGACAGAACTTTTTTGGTCGTGGAGAATCAGCCATCGCTGAGATGACCCGCGTTCTAATCTTTCTTCTGCCAACTTCTTTACTTCCTAACTTATCAAAACTGATAACATATTGTAACTTGTATGAAAAAGTGTTACACCTAAACTGTATGTAAGCCATGAAAAATACGTTAAAAGTGAGCCTACGTGCGAGTAGTAACTCGTAAGTTACTTTTAAAACTGTTAAAGTAACTCTTTTTGCAAGGTGACAACACTCTCAACATATGCGGGCCTCAAGTTTCTTAAAAGATTTACAGGGGATTGAAGATAATGTAATAAAACTAATCCAAATATGCTTAGGTTAGTTTCAATTATACTTTTACTTGCAAGGGGAGTATCTAAAGTGCAGCCCAGAGTCTCCGCAAAAGCATGAAGCATTTCTCAAGATTATATCAAATTGAGATCTGATAAACCTAAAATATATATAGAAAACAATTAATACTTCAGATGAAATGTGAACTTTAAACAAATTCCAATAGGTAATTAGATATACTTATCTCATACAATTACCTTTATCTGCACTCGTGACACGGCTTCTTAAATACATTCTTGGAGATACCTTTACAGCACATTCCTGACAGGAATAATTATAGATATTCCACTACTTTTGCCTTACATGACATATTAAGACTTTAAAGTTGAAGCACACGTATTAGGTCGTCGTCAAGTGCTATAAACAAGACAAACAACAAACAGTGACAAAAATGCCTTTTTCTTCAATGTTTTTTGTTTTACTAAGGTTGAGTCGAAAAGAAAACATTATTGCATTGAAGCAGCTTCCTGCACTCTTGGTTTAATCCTAGGAGCAGTGGTAAAAAGAATATAGCATTTGGTACCGACTGGGTCTCTCGGACCCAGTATTAAAATTCTAATATCTACTCGGTATAATAACAGATTACTTTTACTTTTAAACAAATTAGATATTTTGTTATTCATTTTTTCTTTGATTACAATTTATTCTTTTTGTTACATTATCAATTGTACAATCATTTATTTTGATTTGTTACATATTTATTAGTTATTTTACGACTAATGGTGTCGTAAACATTCATATGCATTATTACACTTTATATAAGTTCGTTGCATTTCCTTTTATTTTAGTACATTTTTTATTTGTTTCCCGTGTTAATGTACTGTAATTAATGTACTGTAACAAGTATTGCAACACTATAGGCAGTATATTTACAAATTGATGCAATTCCCACACAAGAAATGTGAATGTTGCACGCATATGGTGTTATTGTAAGAGAGGATGTTCTTTGGCTTTCTCGAAGAATCGCTGTTGTCAATGTTTCCTTGGGAGTGCGTGGTGCCGAGAAGAACAACTACCTTGCCCTTTTTGGGACAGTAAGATGCAAGCATTGTGTCCTTTTGAAACCCAAAGAGTGTGGTGTTTGGTTAACGTCCTCTGCTTCTGACAAACTCTGTAGAAATCTTACTCTTGTTTGTCTGATTGTCCCATCGAGAGTAAGATTTTTCTTCAGTGGATTCCTAGTCACGTATAGGCTTGTTAAAAAATTGTCGAAAGTGATATTCCTCCCAGAATTATGCAGATCATCTACCACGACTTTCTCTCCAAGCTTTTATTTTCTTTGGACTCCTTCCTCCTTTCCTTTGTAAATGTCTGTTTTCCAGACGTAACTAGTGGTTGAATCGCAGCGACCCTGATCATACTTTCCGGGTTTCGACGGGATGTACTGTCGAAACGGACAGCGGCCTCGAAAACTGAGAGTTGTTCATCTATCGTCATTGTAGCTCCAGGGATGTATGCGTCACGCATCCAAGTGTTCAACATTTCGAAACAATTTCTTATAGGTCCAGCTTTTCTGGGGATCGATGAGTTCTCCGTAATGCAACATCGTCGAATCGAAGAACCCTCATTAGCTGCTGGAAACGACCATGACTCATTAATGTAATTTAATAAGAGTCTGCCATTTTCTCGACTCCAAAATTGTTTTATGTTTTCATTCTTTGACTTGTATACGCCAATCAGAATGAGAACCCTGACGAGTTTCTTCAGTTCTCGTTCGACCATATCCTTCCAGTTTTCCTTGTACACTAGTCTTCCTTCGTGATTAGTCCACTTGCATATTTCCTCAAACAGTTGGCGTCGAAAGAACGGTAGGAAAGAGGAACTTTCACTGTCGCATTCTCTGTTTGCGAATCGAGTTGGTCCTCGTTGGTTCTTGAGAACATTGCACCTTTTGTTTCTGCCGCTCGTCCTCCATTAGCCTGTCAAACTTCTCTGTCATCTTTAGACGATTAAGAGGTAGCAGGGCAAGCGGAGGATTCCTTGTAGCTAATCTCATCATCTCTGTCCTCATCTTCGGAAGAAGAATTGGAAGGAAGAGAATTATCCTCCTTTTTATCATCTGTGGAAGAGACATAATCACTTTCAGTTTCATCATGCTAAGATATTAGCACTTTCTCAGGAAGTACTTCTGCAATTTCGCTGTCATTTAGTGGTTGGGCCAGCATATCCATACAAAGAAAATTAGCAACAGTCGCATTGAAACCATTTGCGTTATGTGCAAAGAGAAGCTGCGTGCCAAGCTACGTAACCCTCAAGGATGCCCGGTACAAATAAAACAGGTACCAAATTGAAAGTCAAGAACTTAATAAAACGACAAACATTCGCAGTAGAATAAATAGTTAATATGATTGTAGGGCAATTAAAGCTACTTCTCTAGCGCCATCTTGATATGAAAACATGCACATATTTAAGACCACACAAAGTGGCGTTCTATTAACACGAAAGGCAATGTTTGTTATGCGAAAAATATCAGGTGAACCAGATTAATACGAGAAGTAATAGATTTTAAGCGCAAAATATCATCTGAGTCTGAAAAACCCAGTTGGTGCCAGATGCTATTGTACTGTAGAATATTAACAGCAAACCCAAACCAGAAGGTAATCTCCAAATCAATCTATACTGAAACTGCAACAAAGTCACATGATCTCATAATCCTTGGAAAATTTCCTTGCACACATAGAGCGATATGAATTCAGTTATTGGTCTCAGAGACCCAGATGGTACTGGGAAGGTTAACGAATGTCCCTTCCATCATCAATATAACTCTGAATGTATAGGTTGCATTTAATCAGACATGTTCGGCACCGTTTTCTTTGTTTTTAAATCAATAATTATCTAAAGTTGGAGACCCCTTTTAATTTATTGACGTATTGTAGTCCTAATATTTTGATCCATTTACAAGCCAGCTAGATCCACGATGTTCATTAGTGATAAATTCCAAAACTTTAGATTTATTTTTATTAAAAGCAGGAACTTCTACCACATTCATATCCCATGATTCTATCCATCATTCTCTGTTCAAGTTATCAGTTTTCTTATTTTTAGTTTTTTCCTTTCGATGTGTTCCTTGGCTTTTTCTAATACTTCCATTCTTTCTTCTCTTTTCTTACTGAATCAACTTACAACTCTATCCTGGTCTCTTTCCCAATTTCTTTCAAGAAAGTCCAAATGTGAAGATCAAAGATCACAAGGAATGAACGTACTTTGGCCATTTTTTTTACTAAGTCGAGATAAGAGTGCCATCTGTTGGCTATTTGGAGAACCTTCTTAACAAACTATCATGCATGAAGATAATATGCATAGTCCGTCTATTACAAGCAAATCTCTATTTGATATCCAGGGATACGTAATCCTGATTAAGGACTTTTGAAACGCTCGCCTGTAAAAGCAAGAATATTAACATAATATGTCCTTTTCCTTTCTCCCTCCGATGGAAACGCTTTTCCAAAATGAGGTGAATAAAACAATAAGGGTAGGTGGGCCATACTACGACCATTAAAAATACTTAAACTCCAATAACCCCCATTAAATCTCAGACCCCCGCAAAAAAAAATCCTACACGATTAAACAGAAAGAAATCATCCTACAGAAATGATAATTGTTAAGATGATTTTAACACATATAAAACACTTCTTAAAATATTAAGTTATTTTTAAACCAGATTTTTAAGCCC
>JAGDQP010062270.1:0-11903 GCA_022664845.1 Lepisma saccharinum
ATTTCTTATTTGAAGTTTGAATAATTATTATCCGATACATTACTCGATTTAGAGACACTAGCTTATATTTCACTCTACTCAAACAAACAAACCCCGAAAGTAGACAACCTTCTTTGTCAGCAGTTAGGCCTATCTGAAAAGTTATGGGATATTACGGTAGAATGAATATTAAGATTTGAACACGAAGAAAGCTATAATAAAACCATTATTAACAAACGTAGAGATTATATAAATAATCAAGAAAGAGAATGAATTTGAAACCCTAATGAAATCTGATCAGTATTGTTATTTACGCCAGGGGTGCCCAATATGTAGTCCGAGAGAATAAAAAGAAGTATTTCAGCTCCGTGAACTAATAACTTATGCCCGCTGCTGGGTATGTAGTACCATTAAAACAAATCCAGATACAACTATCTGGTTTCTGTTATTAAAGCTAAACACTTTGCAAATTCATTTATTCTGCCACTTACTATTACTTGTAAGATAATTGATAAATTAATAATTAATTTCTCATCAAGCAAAATTATTTCAGAACTGAGTTTGGGAACAGCACAAAATTCTCCTTGCAGTGTTCCCATCGTTGGAACTACCAAACCTTTGTTTGGGTTGATCTACAATAAAACTCACACGGGACCTGAAAGCCAACTGAATTGTTTTTTTTTCTTCTCGTTTTTGAAAAGAACTTTGTTTTAAGGCCCAGTTGGTCTCCACGATTTTAAAGGCAATCTGTAGGCACTTTCCCACTTGCCTTGCTGGAGTGCGATTTGTTGAAAACGTCCTTCTTCGTAAGTGTAACTGTTTCAGTAAAAAAAAAAATTCTCAAAATTAGGAGAATAGATTGATGCAAGATTTTTCAAAAAATCTTGTAGTATATGAATGAGCAAACAAGTTAACTAAAAAATCTCAAAGACCGTTTTACCTTTTTTGAGAAAACTTAACTAAAAAAACTGAAGGAAGGTTCGTTCTACGTTAATTTCGAATTATTATTATCACAACTCTGGTCTTAGTTCGTGCGACAAAAAATATTTTACTTGACATCTGTATTTTCAACTATTATAATCAAATATTAATTGTCTGCGGGGAAACTGACAGCGGCGCCCAAGTTGAAGAATGGAACTATAATGAAACACACGGATCCAGCCCCTTCACTGGATTTGTCAATATCTGACGCGTCTGTTCCTGATTGGTCTTCGTTAATTTGTTTACTGACGCTTGTTTAATTAGTGTTGACTAATACAGAACAAACCGATATAGTCTAAAATAATAAGATCTGAAAGTTTATTTTATCCTTATTGGCTATTGGTCACTACACTGTGCGTTGATGTAACGACGACCTTAGTTCCTCTGTTTTGTAACCATATCCAAACTGCCTTCTTTCTGTCTACTTTCATAAAGAACTGAAAACGTGACGCTTTCAACTTAAATGGGTGGTTCTGATTAATTTTGAACGATCAAAGCGAATATGCGGCACGCATTAAGTGTCGCCTGTTTAATTAATTAATTTTCGATATTTCCGTGCGTGTATGAATTAGGTTACAAGATCGGAAGGTAATGTTTGACTTTAAATCTCTACCACAGATGCCGCTATATTTGGTCTACTAATATGAATGTTAGGAGTTCTTACAATAATTTTTAGAAACGTATTTTTTCCGTATCTTTCCCAAAAATCTAATTTTAGTAACAATTTACGAGTTACATTAAGAAGGCAAACATAGCCTATATTTATCACAAATTTGCGAGATGATATTCTTGGTCGAGAAGTGTTTCGGAAAATGAATAAATGTAAAAGCATACAGAACCATATTCTAAGTACAGTCCTGATATTTACCTCGTAAAACCGAAGAAAAGTCTTGAAAACCGTAGTCAGCAGAGCTCCAATCTAAGAGTATGTCACAGAAGACGATAATTTAGGTATTAAATCATGGAAGATATCACTTCCCGCATGAATGAATCAACCAATACCTGGCATTAGACTCGCAAACGTTGACAAATCCATATACACCAAAAAGTATATTATAGATGGAAAATTGATGTTCGTGTTTGTACTTTTGTGAATGTATTCCATTTGTTGTGAAGCAAGATACACTGTCAAAAGGAGACAGTGTTTTTTTTTCAAATACAAAAAAATATTTTGAAAGATGAAACTCAGATAGTTACTCTTTAATCTCTGATGTAGATTTGAGTTAGGGGCAAGAAAAATATGTTCTCTTTACAACCCTTGCAAAAAGCTTTCAAACACACAACAGAGAAAGTAGGTTCACTGATTGTGGTTTTCGTAATTCTAAACCACGAGAAAAAAATATGTACCACATACAAACATGCACGTACCTCTACCACTACACATTATGTTAGTCACTGTTAATGCGTATGTTAAGTAAAACAGAGACATACATGGGAAGCTGTAACTGATACGTCACTGATTTACACAAGTTCAAAATGAGGGAAAGAGAGAGAGAGAGAGAGAGAAACAGACAGGGAGAGAAAGTTGAGGACTATATGCAAGTCACATCTCGCTTTCCATATTTCTCTTGTTTCATTTAGAGGATTTAAAATGTAAAGGACCTGAGGTTTTAGAGAAAGTTGTATCGTATTTGAAACAACTTTATATAAATGAGAAAACGTTGACAAAGTACGTTCCTTGTTTGTTGGTAATGCAGGGACTATACTTTTCAATCAACCCACATACACTCAAATACACTCTCAACCGACCGGTCGTGACTCAATGGTAAATCGTTGGCTTCGTGTTCGGGAGACAGTGGATTCAATGTCGGCTACCAAATATGCTGACTGAGGTTTTTCCAGAGCTTTCCTAGGTCACACCAGACAAATGCCAGGATGGTACCTTCAACTTAGGTCTTGGCTGACATCCTTTATTCCCTCACCTCTTCCCGCCGCAGTCTTAGATGCCTAACGACCATGAAGAAAATCCAAAATCCAAAAACACTTGTACAAATTTCTCTGTATAAAGAACAGTTTCTAAAAACCGTCACGGATCCGTTCCAATTTGGAAAAAAACATAATTATCTTAGACACTAAATAACACAAAGAGGTCATTATTTTTGTATGATAAATATTCGTGTGTATTTTTTGAGGTCAAAAGAAAACTTGAATGTCGTTTGAAGAGGGTGTACAAAAAATTCTGACAACTTTGAAGAATACTAGAAAATTCCAACGTTCCGGAATTTTTTACTCTCTTCTGTAAAAAAGAATACGTATTAACAAATTGGAGTAACCAAGTCTAGGCACCTTATCGCAGAAATACCTTTAGAAGATTGAGACTCTTATTTTTACATTAGCACCAACGTAAAGTTGTTTTAAGAACACTGGCCATATTTGAACGCCATTTTCTATTTCTTTTTTTAAAAAAATATTTTTCTGTATAGCTGATACACTTCTGTGCTCTAATCGTTGACTAAGTATTATTATTTACCAATCATTGGTACCGAGTCGCCGTAGCTCAGTGGTAGAGCGTTGGCGTAGCATTTGGGAAATTCTAGGTTCGATCCCAGTAGCCGACCATCTTGACTGAGATTTTACCACTGTTTTCCACCAGTCATACCTGGCAAATGCCAGGATGATACCTTCAGTATAGACTCTGACCGACACCTTTCCCAATCCTTTCCCCTGCCCTATCCCGGCCTGAGCCTCAGATGCCTAAAGGCCATAAAATAAAATGCAAGTTCAACCAGTCATTGGGCTACATGTTTCCTGCAAGAAATTGCGTTCGCGATACACAGCTACTGAATTTAGCAGGAGAAGAAAAAATATCGACGACTGAAACCGCCTTTCCCGAAGTGTCTCGTGAATTATTTTTTTTCGCAGGAAACAATTAGCTGTAAAATCTGAATCACTGCCAGTCATGAGGCTTGGCAAATTATTAAAACACGTAACGTCGCCTTTGTGCTGTTAGCGCCCATAAATGTCATTTTATTTTATCTTACGTAACGTCGCATAACTAGGAAACCTCGTAACTCCGTTTTAGCTATTTTACAGGAGAGCTAAAAATCAACACCAATTGCCCATTGCTTATATGAATGTTACACTTGGAAATTCGTTATTTACGTGTTAAATAAGCATTTGTGGACCTTTAAATTTCAGTGGGAGGTGTCACCAATAGTTTAGTGAAATAATCTCAAATCCAATATTTTTGGAGTTTCGTTGTTTTCTAGTTATAGCGACGTTAAGTGCCTTCACCATACTGAAACATCATTTTTAGAATATTTTGTTTTGAGTAAATGATGTCCACATATGGCCAACTTTTCATGAAAACAAAATTTTCAGCATATATTTAGCCATAACTTATAAAACAATATAATAAAACTTACCCCCAGTTTTACAATCGAAGGCTACTCTTCTGGTCAGGGCTAAGTTGAGGCCAAGTCATCCTTTGCGTACGCCGATTGTCCAAAATATGACTTGGCCTCAACTTAGCCCTGACCAGAAGCTTAGACGTCGATTGTAAAACTAGGGCTTAGTCGACGTTTTAAAATACACATGTATTTCAACTATGCAGGAAAATCATTTATATGTGTTTGTGTTTATTTTTTTATTTAGAAAATGGCGTTTTTGTTTGGTGCCAAATGGCTATTTTGGTCAGTTGCGTCAAATTAAGCTTATGGATTGACTGATACGTTACACGTCCCCTAAATGTTTTAGAACATTACGTTAGACCTGTTATTCTCCACCGACTCATTCAAAAATTATAAGTAATTAAAATTTATTTCTCGTGCTCCCATGCTCATAACTCCAAAACAACGTGATGGAGATTAAAAGCGGTGTTCAGATTTGGAATCAACATGCAAAATTCTACAAAGGAAATGACAGTAACGTTTTATATACGGTTATTGTTCGGACGTTAATTAAGAATATTGGTCAACGTTCTGAATGAACGTGTCGCTGAAGACTTAACAGTCTGCGGTAATATCAAGTCAAGTAAGGTAAAATACTTCATGGGTTCTACATTGTTGATTAACTATAAAAATTTGATTTGAAATCATGTTTATTTACTGTTAGATTTACCATCATGTATAATGTGTGAATAATTGGTTTAGATATGCCATTTTTATGATAATCCACGAATCGTATTGCTAGGAGTGGAATGGAATTAAACAACTATTATAATTTGAACTTTACGAGCTCATATTCAAGAATGAAGTTCAACTACAATCTGAAGAGTTCATCAAAGTTATAATTATAATCACTTAGTCACATTAATCTAACCTAATCGAATATAATCCAATGAATATAATTTTCTTGAGTACGAGTGCTCAGAGATTTATGATTACATATATCAGTTGGTATTTAAATAAGTTTTACTTAGCAACTAACATTATTTGTAGACTTGAATCAAATATTAATGCTAGTGCCTTTTTGTGAAAAGTTGCTTTTTCATGTGTATTAAAATATGTAGTTAGGCCAATAATTTAAATAAGAATCAAAGTTCAAACCAAGGATATTCTAAAAGAGGATTTGCTTATCTATCTGAAACATAGCGAAATAATTAAGCCAAAAAACAATTGAGCATAGACCAAGATGACTCACCGGATTGGTTAGAAGAAACTACAGAGCTTGCTGCCATCTTTGTTAGCCTAAGACATTCCTTTTGATTGGAGCAAGTGGGCTAACTGGGCGGGACTAAGCTGTGATGTGACGCTTCATGTTCTTGGCCAAGTATCAAATCCTCTATCACAATATCCTTGGTGGAAGTGTTGTCAGGTGGAGAAAAAATTCCCGAAAAATTGAAACATTTTGGACAGATGAAGGGTAAAACAGAAAAAAAGAAAATAATCGGGAAATTTATATAAAATATTTGGTACATTTTATGTGCTTATTTTCAGTAATTTTGAAAGTAAATTCAGTAAGCGCGAATTGTTATCACAAAAATCGGGAAAATTTCAGTATTTTGAGGGAAATATTCAGACGGGAACCTAGCAGCACTGCTTGGTGGTTCTAATGAATGTTCATAGATAACGAGTAGTGTTGTTCTATATGAAGATGATGGTAATCAACTCGTTTTTTTAAGGATTGAAAGTTGTGTTTACATCGATATTTACTTCAAGCTCTCATTGGTTAAAGAATTGGAAGAAATATGTAAGTAGCGTCTCCTATTGGGCAAAAGATCTAGTGATAAGAAGAATCCCAGTGAATGCAAGGACAATATGTTTGTGACATTCTAGTTTCGATATAAAATGTTCTTTGTGTTGTGTAATACATGCAGGATCGATAATTAATTGTGATATAAATAGTTTTATTATGGATCGCGACTCTGAATAGTATAAATATGAATTATTAAAGTATTATGTACGCCTCTGAGAGTATTAGAAACACATTATAATATAATATAAGTTAATTACTTAATTATATTGGTGATAAGTAAAATATATTTATTGAACTGGTAATCTGAGTCTTGATTTCCAATATCTTTAGTACTATTCCCCTTGATGTTCTCGTCATACAATTAACACACTTCCGAAAAAGTACTAAAAGTAAGTATCCACCTAGATATCAAGCTCAAACGTATGAATCATTAAGACAGTACTGATCTCTTTCTCTCCTTCTCTCTCTCTCTCTCTCTCTTAATTTCTCATAAGCTCACACAATGTCAACTTTCATGTTCTCCTATGCTTATGCAACTCATTAAACGTTGATTGCAATTGGGATGCATATGTTTGAGCGTGAAATCTAAGTGGATACTTACTTTTGGCGTCTATAGTACATTGCTGAATGTGTTGATACAAGGATTTGATCGAGGTTTGGTTCTATGCAACTATAGCTTTACGGAGTTATCTGTCTTATAGTTGATAATTACTACACTCATACAAATTTGCATATAGCTAACGTGGTTCAATTGTTCGAAACACATTATGTTGATATGATGAGTACTTACAATTTTCAATATGTTGGTGGAGACATAAAGTGTTATACAGAATTTTTTTAACAATATCCGGAATCCCACATGATAAAGGATTAGTTTCATTGATGGCTCTAATTGGCACAAACACTTTTGAGATTTACGCAGTTTGTATCTTCCTTTTCGTATATAAGATAAGAGGTCCAGTGAAGTTAAAAGTAGGTCATGATAATGGGTGTTCTACCCGAAGGCATGTTCTAACTCGAAGATTCGTTGGCAAGGTGAACCATGCGTGGTTTTCCATTGGATAAATATGTCGTCGTAAGGACATGACCTACAGCACGACGTAGAATCCGAACCACTTGTGTCACCATCGAACCCAAGACTCGTTGATTACAAGGCAGCGAGCGTTGCAATTCACTTGAAAGCAGGTAAGAAACACAATTTAAAAGCAGTAAATTTTGCAGATTCAAACAAGTTACTGCTTCCAATCAAAAGCATTGCATTTACGTATTTTGTAAATTTATCCACCTTCAAATACCGGCACATAGTAACTCTCTACCTCCCTTCCCCCCTCTCTCTCTTTCTCTCTCTCACACAGACCGAGGTTAAGAGAGGGAGAGAGAGAGATAAAGGGGGAGTAACATTTCTTCCTTCCCTTCAGTGAAGTAAAACCCTTTCGTTCTAAACCAAACTCAATCAAACCTCCGGCAGCGGCTGGAAACAGGCAAAAGCTTTAGGCGGAACAAATTTGACTAGCTGGACCAAATTAAACCCAAGATCGTTAAGAATTTGGTCCAAATAAGCGGAGGTGGGGGATACCCAAGGAAGAAGTTTCTTGGGATGTTCGACTTTTGAAACTAGTGGAACTAGTTTAGAAGAAGACTGAAGAAAGGGAAGTGGTGGAGAGGGAAGGATTAGGATTGCTCGGTGGAATGAAAGAAGAAATTTTCTTTAAGACGTAAGACGGGTGAAAGAAGAAGGCGCAAGAAGACAAGTTTGAAGAGGGATGGGACAGAGAAACTAAGGGAGAAGAGAAGGTTGGGTTTTCTTTATCTTGAAATTACCAGATGTTGGGTGCTTTCTCAGTCGTGAGATTTTCTTTTCTCTAAAAAAGTGATCGATGTACCTTAATTCTCTCTCTTTCACTCTTTGTGAAGCATCAGAAAACTTAGAGGTTGAAGAAGAAGATGAGGTTGGAAAACAAGAGTCGATTACGGAAGAAAATGAATGAAAAACAAACAAATGAAGGATCTATATACACGAAGTACTCCAACGGATAGATTAGTTATATAAAGAGTAACCATAACAACAAACATTTTTAGTGCTTCCTTTCTGTCTCTCTCTGTCTCGCTCGCTTGTATCTCTTTATACTTCATTCCAATTCTCTCTCTCATTTTCTCTTTCTTCCACGTACACACGTCGACATATTAATACTGTTTGAAAAACGTTCCGCTGGTACTATTTTTTCTATTAATTAAAAGAAAAAGGAAGAATAAGAAGATCGTTATACTGGAAAGAATATAATGTAGGTTTTCCTGGGTTCCGTCTCTAAGAAATTCTTAACTTATTAAATAGTTTAACTACCCGAAGGAAAACCAAAGAACTATTTTGCTTTTACAACAAACAAAACGCCATGCGTTCAGTGTTTGTTTGGCATCTAGAGTTATAGAGGCAGTGTGCACCAAGAAGAGTCAGTGCGCACCACGAGCAGGAAGAGTGGCGTCGCCATGCGTCTTGTACAGGAACTACACACAGTATCAAACATGAATAGCGGTGAACTAAGTTTATGAGCATCTCTGCTTTACGGATCGTGATTCATTTTGTGCATGCGTTAGCAATATGTGTCAAAGGTGCTTTAGAAAAAGCTTTTAAGAAGTTGTTTGGGTGTTATACCTGATGTAAAATTGAACATAATTGCCATTTGAAATGTGGTAAACGAGACGAAGATATTTGTGATGTTGGAGTGACTTACGTATAACTTACGTCCAACTAATGTTGTTTTTCAACACCAGGGAAGTGCTGAAAGTTGCTGAACTTATTATTGAGTCTGTCAGCTGCAAACATCTCTCTCTTTTATTTGGTATCTAATAATGAATAAAATAAGACTTTCTTTAGCGTTAGATTAGGTTTCTTTGGTGCTATTTTGTATGATTTTGAGGTCACTTTTGGGGCTGACAACACTGAAAATTATGGTGATTAATGGTTAATAGTTCTTCACATATACTGTCACATGCTGCTTCTATAGGTTATAAGTGTTACTCCTTGAATTAAGGCTAAAGGCTTCGGTGCTAAGAAAAAGCATACAACATTCGTATAGTTTCAAAGTAAGTGAATTTCCTAGACATCCCCTCCAATTTTGTGACATCCGCTCAAAAGAGAGGCAGCAATCGAGACAGCAGATGGCATTGTCAACTACGCGCCTATCAAGTGAAAGAAGAAAGGAAGAGGCTCAACGACATTTTAGGAAGCTTTCAGGAGACGCGTTTTGAACTCTATTTCTGTATACTGATTCTTGTTAAAATTTATTTTCTTTACGCCTTTAGTCTAGGAAATCTCTTCTCTTTACGATTGCTATTTGTCTCATATTTTTTTATTAACAAAAGGCATTCCGTATTATGAGTGTTTACCCAGTTTTATGAATATTAAATTCACATGCATATTTTCAACACATCACGAATTTTAATAAATAAATCGTCATGGACTCGTTTCCAACTGTTTACTGTACAGAATGGCGAGCATACTGGCCATTTTTACATCCCCAAACCGTATCATGGCGGCGTATAATACTCGTGCATTTTGTTTGCTCCAGTAGACACTAACGTTAATTGTTAGAAAGTTTTCCGATAGCCAGTATTTTTGTAGCGGAGGTTTTAAATGGTGCGGGTAGTCATATAGAAACACAGGGCATAACTAGTTCATTTGAGTTTAGGTTACTTCAGATTTGTTCCTTATTTTTGATAATGTCTCCAGGGCCGGATTAATGCGTCTAGGCGCCCTAGGCCCGTGACTTCCAGCGCCCCGCCCCTCACCTCTCCGGTATTTTCCCCTTCCTACTTTCACATCAAGACAATTTATTACTATCCTCCGTCCTCTTGTCACTTAATATTAATAATAATAATGAGATAATCATTATTTAACTCTGCTAATATGTTATTTTTAAATTAGATTCAATAATATTACTAATAAATATAATGGCATTAAGTACCTGGTCCTAAAATGAGCAATTTTAAATAAGTTACTGTAGGATAGTTGTGGAATTTGTAACTACAGTGAGGAAGAGGGTAATACTCACACAAAAGCACTTAAAGGTAAATTAAACAAAAAAAATAACATGAGTATCCCTAACAGCACATGAAATTGCAGCTATGTTTCCGTAACGTTGCAACGTCACATTTAGGTTTGAGGAAATCGGATTTCAGGCCAGATCACCAGGTAAAGTAAGTAAGGTTGACAACATTTTCCAGGTTTCAAATAGCTATCAGAGGGGTTGCTTTTACAACGTTCCTATCAAATCTTGTGCGTGTGGTACGAATCACAAAGGTCACCATATTTGATGAGTAGTTGTAGCTTATGCTCAAAACATTCAGATATCAAATATTCAGATCATAACCAAACTTTGTATATTAATCAAGCAAAACCCCTATAAATTCGTTTTCTAGAACCTGTCATCCAATATGAAGGGCGTAAATGGCAATGCGGTCTTACGTGCGGAGAATTATTGTAACCAATCTTTTGCAGACCCATCGTGGCGTAACTGGAAAACTGTCTCTATAGTACATGTAGTCGCTGAATTTGCAATATCTGCTATGTGCCTTTTAACCAAATTTTCAGGAGAGCAATAACATGTGTTTTTAAAGTTACCTGTTACTTTCACTTCGATGTTAATTTCCGTGAGTAATGGGAATATCCATTAGCAAGTATAATAATTATAACCACGGGCGTTACAGACTGAAAGGTTCTGAGCCGGCCCCAACGCCATCTGTCCACGGTTAGTGGAACTGCGTCCACCTGAATGACGGCAGTGTGGTCAGCATTGCGCGCCAACTGGCCACGAACAGACGTATTAGTGGTTTCCTAGACCGAGTGTCCGTCACGTCTTTATTCACTTCACTTCCCAGGTTGGCTCACGACGCTGGGTGGTCGTCCAGCCGGGAATTGAACCCGGGACCACGTGAACATGAGTCCAAAGCTCTAACCAGTAGACTATGGAGACCCTCATTAGCAATTATAGTCAAGTTAATTCTTATTCAGCCTAGAACAGGAAACAATCTTGAAAGTCTGATATTTAATACAACAGGAATTACAGAACCAAGCTCATAGCAGATATTGTTTTTCAATTTAAAAGCAGCGGTTAAAATAATTTACACATAGCTATGATTTCAAAAGAACGGGAGTGTATTTCTCTTTTAAATGACAGCAAAATCTCAATTTTTCACTTTTGAGCACATAGCAGGTACTGGAAATCCAGCGCCGATGTGCATTTGTTTTTAAGAAAATAATATGTTCTTGACATGTAAAGTGAAGGGGTAAAGATACCACATCCATATTAGAGATTCAGCTCTAACATAAGAAAGACAATGAGTAAAGTTGAACTATTGATGTACTAATATATCTACTTTTGATCAGCAGTGGTTAATTTTGTCGCAAATACTTAACGTTAGATTGCAATATTACCGTAACATCAATAGTGTTCGATTTATAGCGGGGGACGGTTTGAATTTCCCCCTTTCTGCGAAAATCTTCCCTAACTCTGTTTTCCGAAATGTCCCACCCAAGCCTGGGATACGAACATATATAAAATACGATATTTTACGTTGTTAAAAACCTTTCTCCCTCTCTGCCAATTGTACAAATCGAACACTGAACATCAGAATGTAGTTGTGACAGGTTCACATTTTGCCGTCCAGGAAATATATCTGAAACAATATAGAATGAAACTTAAATGTTAATGGAATGTTACCAATCTTGCAAAGTTGTCTATGTGAAAAGGTTCTGAAGCAATCGAACATGTTGTTAGGGTATTAATGATCCATAAATGCAATTAGTAATT
>JAGDQP010062271.1:0-11903 GCA_022664845.1 Lepisma saccharinum
AATGATATTTAGTAGAGATATTAGATTATTTTATCTAAAAATACAGTAGACAAAATATGAAGAAAAGTGTATCTAATTATTATTTAAATGTTTGAGTGCAATAACTATAAATTAGGAGTACACACTGACACTTTTCTGTTAGATAATTTTAACAGTTCTATAAAAATGTAACTTACTCCAATTGTTTCATAATATACAGTAAAACTGAAATTAGGGTGGGAGAAACTTACAATACAAAATATTCATATTTCGCAAATATGTATGCAGGTTACCATGGGATTATAAGTAGCACGGTTCTCAGAAATATAAAATACATTCAGTGTATACTTACATTCTGTTTACTTAACTGCATTTCTGGAAGCACTATTACTCAGTAGATTAAATCATCCAAATTCTCAGTTATTATCTTGGTCATTGTCACTGTCTTCTTCGTCATCACTTTCCTAATTTACTGTGTCGTCATGTTCAGCATTCATTTGGGTGTATACACTGTATACGTTCATCCATTTGTCAATAGCTTCGCCCTTACAATACGTTGTGCACGACAAATTATATGATATTTAGCTACAAATACTCCGATAACACGTAGGTTAGACAAATCTTGTAAATATAGGTTGTGTAGACAAATATTTTCCTCATCACGAGCTCTATATCGCTGTACCATTCATCAACATGTCGCCGAAACCAACTAAGCAGACAAAACAACACGTTACTGGTCAATGTCTCTTCCCATCTATTGTTCAGAAAACTACTTCCACAGTAACTTCTGAAAGGCTAAAATGACTTCACTCGATGCAACCAAGAAACACTCACACAGCTCAGACCAACTATCTACTTCCAGTCATCACTCTAGATCACCACCTCAGCGACATTTACAATAATCTGCTTCACCTCCCACTAAAAGAACTCATACACTGAGTGCTTCCGGATCTGACTCTGATGACATGGAATTCTACATACATCTGACGATCAACTTGCTACAACACTAGATCATCTAAATTACGACACCAAACTTCGACACCAAGTACCAGACACCAAAATTACTTCTACAACAACTTCTGAAATATGTTCATAGTCTCATAGAGATACCATCAGTGAAATTATTCCTACCATGTATGGCTTCATCATTAAATCACCAGACAAAAGACCTCACAAAAATACTTCGCAATAGGCACAGTTTTGAGATCTTTGGCAAAAACGCTCATCTCGCACCGCTCAGTGAACCATGCATCAAACATCCACCACCACCGAAATGCAAACCAATGCTATCAGTAGTGATCAAATGAGTACCACTAGATACCATTCCAGATGAAGTAGAAGCAGAATTACGTCTTGAAGGTCATACTATTCAGAAATGCTTACGATTCATTACATCACAAAGCACCCCAGTTATAGTACAAGTTCCCACATCTCACCAGCCAACCATCGGTCATCTGTTAAGGAACAGAGCATATATTTACAAGAGACGCCATAGGGTAGAACCTTCTCACACACAGCCACCTACACTATTTAGATGCGAGCGCTGCCAAACCTATGGTGATCACATCGCAGGTGAATGTAAAGAGTCTCCAATCTGTGGATACTGTTCATAAAATCATCCGACACGAAACTGCACAAATCTACAAAATCCACCTTAATGCCATCAATGTCAACAACAACAGCCTACATCCTCATGCAAATGCAAAGAAAATCCTGAACCTACGCCAGAAACAATCTGTCTTTTGCTGCTTTACGCCTACTTGAATCTGATCCAGCAGTTGAACAACATCATCAAGAACGACCACTTCCTACAGTTGAGCAGCGTATACAGTTCATAACTATTACATTCTCCAACCACTACCCATTCAACCGAGCAGACATCATCGACAAAATCCTCCTTGCAGCCAAAGACGTCTTTAATCTTGAAGTTCATGCACCATTTTCCAGTCCTTGTGTTTTCTTTACTGTAGCATCATCCACCCCCATCTCAAGCCATAGCCCATCATCATTCATATTCCCTTCACTTTTCATTCTCATCTTTGCACAGCGATGTGTTAAATGTTTGTGTTCACCTGTCTTCCATCAAGATCTAGAGTCTCCCCTAGATCCAGAAAAATCAATCATTCGTCCTAGTGTCGCCAACGTGTTGTGATGTGCAATGCATGTCATCTTCATTTCTACATTATCTAAATGCATATACACCAAATGGAACAAGAGATACTCACGCTATGGTAACACAGTTCGTACAACAGCGAATCACGTCAGATGATAACATTATCAAGGAATAACAATTCCGAAGTTGAGTTTCACCTCACTACGAAATCTGAAGATAAGCTATTTATCCAGGGTTCCCTTATTGCAATTTCAAGGAGCAAAAGATGATCTATCTCCAACATTAGTTCTCCGAGAAGGAAAAGACTTTAACTAAATACTGAAAACGTCAATCCGTGTGAGTTCTGCTATGTAAAAAGACTTCTATTGGTTAACATCTATTGTGAAAGGTAAACGAACAATAGAGTGGTCTGGAAATAATTATGAGTGAAAAAGTAAAGCGCGAAGAAAACAAGTAGCCATCAACGAGCTATATATTTAGTCCTATGATTGATGCTCGTCCTCATCTTGACACTGTAAAGACTACGCAGAATCTGTTCTCAGAAATCATACACAGGTTATGCAACTGTACAAAGTAATTATGCAGACAAAATGGTCTAATGCTGATCGTTGGAAGCATCTTGTTGCAAGACCAGACATGATGCATACTCTGATGTCACTTATTTGATGTATTGGTACTCTTATGGAAGGGACTGGTTTGGAAGACTTGCTGCATTTAGCGTACGGTGTTGTTACTAATAAGTTGTCCTAAAAACCATGGCCAAAACATTCAGAGGACTGCGTATGGTAGTGACAATACTCCTCAAAGACTTCATCATAAGTGAAATTACAGACGTTGATGCACTTGAGGAGAAGCTTGACAGAACCCCAATTGTAAATTATGGGTAGATATCCTCATCATCCATATCATGATCGTTCACCTATTCTTAAGACCCCAGATAGAAGGTGATTTGCTGCTAGAAATGTACTCTCTGAAACGCATGATACCATACTTCTTCGCAGGAGGCCACTGGAATTATGCTAAATATATCACATGGCATGAAGTAGAGATGGAAAGTGCTTTTCCGCTTGACATGAGAATCCTTTTGGAAAACGTGGAACATGTTTGTCGACAATTCGACATAGATCAGGTACCTAAAATGGACTGTCACTTGACCAGTTTGGCGAGCAAACTTACATCAGGTACGGTAAGGCAAAGGGAGGTCTTGTGGGAATGACGCTGTCCGCAGATCAAGTAAGAGGATGGGTACTTTTACATCCTACTTCCAACATAGTGTCTGTGTCAGTGGATATGATGTTCGATATTCCATCTCAAAATGTGGAAGTGTGTCACGCATAAAGAAGTCGGAGAACATAGGCAAAATTTGGATGCAGGTGACCTGAAGAAGTCTTTATCTTAGTATATACATCCTCTCATGATTCAAGATCAATGCGTAGTGAACATCGCTAGTGGACAGAAAGCTTATGAAAGAGTCAATGTGTATGATTCACTAACAATTGGTGATAGGATGGCTTCAGCTTTTAAACTGAAACTCCCCGATGGATTCTATGACATCATCCTGAAGAAGTTATCCCGATAACATGAATGAAGAAACCTGAGAAGATTGGAAACAAACAATTGTATGATGTGGAGAAGGTATATTTTCGGCTATTGGTCATCATTCAACACAGGAATACATATCTGTGCACTGTCCTTCAGTATGAACTTTCTCTATTACCGATTTATCTACTTGATGAATATGGTAACACGCGAAAGGGAAACAAAGCTGTACTGACAAACAAGCTGGCGATCATGGCCTCTGGAAACCCACAAGCAGATATTCAGCTAGTAGATGGAAATCTGCTACTGTATCATGTGCAGTGGCCTGTTGGAGGTACGATATCTTACCTTCATTCCAACACGATGAAAGCAAGCACATCTGTCTATGATACGTAAGTTACCTTCGACAATTATAAGACTCCATCCATAAAGTTTCGTGAACGCGAAAGGCGTTCAAGTGATAGTACAATTCAACTTATTCTTGATTGTTGAACCCTTGTGTTGGACCCTTGTTGGACCCAACTTATGTTAACACCCTTGCCTGTGCGAGGTGTAGTCCTTAGAAACATGTTTAATAAGGTGTAACTCATTAATCTTATATGCTCTGGTACACATCCCAATCCTAATATACGATTTGTAAATTCTGATACTTGCAAGTTCACTCATGAGGAAGCAGACATCACACTCATTAGCTTCGCTCTGCAAATGGTTTCCAAAAATGGAAAGAATAGTGTGCAACTTCTAAGTGATGATATAGATATATTCGTACGGTATTAATGCTGCATTTTTTATTGGAAGTACAAGCCAAGTGCCATTTTCACCATGAAGAAAGTTTAGTGGCTAGTTGATCGACATCAATGCCAGTGCAATTTGGCTAGGTGACAAATGCAAAGACTTATTAGCTATACACACTCCTACAAGATCTGATTCTTGTACGGCAGTGTTTTTCCATTATCACAAAGGTAAATCATAAAACCTAGGGTTATAATTATTTGGGGAGATTACTACACGGCACAGAGATATTTTGAAAGCCCAAAAAAATCTCTCTTTTATATTGATCAACATTGTTTGAACCAATGAATCAACCGCGTCTCCATCTCTTCACCACAAGAAAGGATGCTTCATAAAATATTAAGGCACTCCCACCAACAGACAAGAACGTGCAAAACCATGTCAAACGTGCCCATTTACAAGTGATCTACTGGAAATCTGCTGATAGACTGTCTGCTCCAGATCTTTGTCTTAACGATTACGGATGGGGAGTAGAAAATTATATTTGTCGTCCACAACCTGGAGTAGCAACTGTGCCTCCGCCAGAAGTAATGGAATTAATTGCTTCTTGGTGTAGGTGTTATCGAAGTATTTGTATAATTCATATAATTTGTCGTGCACAATGTATTATTGTAAGGGCGAAGCAATTGACAAATGGATGAACGTATACAGTGTATACACCAAAATGAATGCTGAACATGACGACACAATAAGTGAGGAAAGCGATGGCGAAGAAGACAGTGACAATGACCAAGATAATAACTGTGAGAATTTGAATGATTTAATCTACTGAGTAATAGTGCTTCCAGAAATGCAGTTGAGTAAACAGAATGTAAGTATACACTGAATATATTTTTATTTTTGAGAGCCGTGCTACTTACAATCCCATGGTAATCTGCATACATATTTGCGAAATATTAATATTTTGTATTGTAAGTTTCTCCCACCCTAATTTCAGTTTTACTGTATATTGTGAAACAATTAGAGTAAGTTACATTTTTATAGAACTGTTAAAATTATCTAACAGAAAAGTGTCAGTGTGTACTCCTAATTTATAGTTATTGCACTCAAACATTTAAATAATAATTAGATACACTTTTCTTCATATTTTGTCTACTGTACTTTTAGATAAAAATAATCTAATATCTCTACTAAATATCATTAGATATATTATCCAATCAATTTCTTAATTCGCTAAAATGGTTTTCCATCCATATTCTGTGCTAAGTGATCAGTGGCGTCATTTCAGTTATTGCTTTGGGGTGGGAAAGATCATTCAGGAAATACCTTATATGATATATCACTTGGCGCATCACACCGACTTCCAAGCGAAGTTTTTACTTCATACTCTGCATATATGTAGTTCATAAGCATCTCTTCGCTCTTAATATGATATAGCCAGTGCTGATGTTGGAAAAATATTTTAGGCCGAACTGTGGAATTATAAACCCATAAATTAAAAAAAAAAACAAATTAAATACTTAAGAATGCTCGCTGTTTGTGAAGAATTATTTAAAAAGCAAATATCTATAGTTGTGGACAAAGAAATCGAGAGATTTAAGTGCATTTTTGAATTAAACAAGTTGAAGGTAAACACGAAACATGTGACACAAAAACGTCATATTTTGTACATGGACACATTAAAGCCCAAAGTTTATATGTACAAAATATGAGCATTTCGTGTTACGTATATTTTGGGTTATATATAAAAGATTACCCCAACTTTTTTTTATTCGAAAATGCATTTAGACCCCTTGACTTCTGGGGCCCACAGTCAATATAAATTCTCCCGACACGAAAACAAGATGATGATGCCATTAACAATTTAGATTCAACTTATTGTAAAAATATATTTCAAAGACACTTTCGAGATTATTACATCTGTACCTTCGTGAATTTATGACGGTACCATGGAGACTAGATTTTAGTTATGTCCACATTCAACACTGATTGTAGTCTCTTCTTTCAATTTTGGAGTCTCATATTCTCAGGCAACCCGAAGTTGAATAATAAGCGGAGTTGAGGCATCACAACATAATTCAACCCACTGAGAAACGAGACTAATAAGTTTTCAAATAGCAATAATCGCACCTCGGTTAGACCTCATTGGTTACGATATCACCACTGCGCAAAGCTAACCGAAGGTGCCCATTACTTTTGAGTAGCATATAAGAATTGATTAATTATCACTGAGTCCTTTAACTTTTTTTCTAATTTTTGTCAAGCATTTGCAGCAAATTAAACTATTTTCAAATGTTTAGACAGATTCATTAAATGTGCATAAAAGAAGGAAAATTATAGTCGCATCAGTTCGTTTTGTTGCTAATAGCTTAATTTTTTTTACAATATACTGTGCTGCCATCTATCCTCCTCTTTGTAAGATACGATTACCGCTGTGCAATTGAAAGAGCTATTAGGCAGAGGCGTAAAAAGTTTTCTTTTGTGTGGGAACAGATACGTTAATTATGATGTACAGTATTTGTTTTGTTGTTGTGTGAGTTCTAAAAAATGTAACAATATCAGCTGTTATTTTCTATTTCTATTCGACTCCTCGGCACGAGGAGATGGAACCGGCCAAATGGGCCTTTACTTCCAGTCAATACAAGTAATATGTTAATTAGTAGTAATAAGTAAGACTACTAATTATAGCCTTTACGCAACCGGATTTGAAGGCATCATGTCACGTGGACAATGACTAGGGTTGCCAGGTTTCTAGAATGTCAATACGGGATGAATCATGATAGTTAACTCAAGGGAATGTCATTATTCTGATGGTTATGCAATTCTTATAACACCAAGAAGCAAGAAAATAAATAAATAAATAACTCAAGGAAACACTCAGAAATGTATTATTGAATTTTGAGCATATAAATTATTGTGAATTGAATTGTATTTATGGCCTTTAAGCATCTACGGCTCAGGTCGGGATTAGGAAAGAGAAAGGATTCAGGATTGTGTCGGCCAGGATTATGTTGAAGATGCATCCCGGTATTTGTCTGGTGTGACAGCAAAAACTCAATCAGAATGGTCGACCGCTGGGATCAAGCCCAGGACGTCCCGAATGCTACGCTAACGCTCTGACACTGAGTTACAGCGGCTCCGTCAATAAACAAACTGCTTTATATTTAAATTTGCGTACATTATATATTTTATTTTACTTCTGTTTTACATTATTTTCTTCAGTTAACAATGGTTCGTGGTGTCCTCAAATCTTGCAACGTTAATTTAACTCGTTTCCCGACGTCATACAGTGATGAAAATTTGCTCAGCGACGTAAGTCGGGTGACAATACAATAATTTTCCATTGCTACTTTCATTTGAATTTTATTTACGACCTTTAGGTAGAGTTGCCAGATTCTGTAAACGAAAATCCGGAACATCCATCTTAAATTGCGCTGACAAACTTCAAGGGATACTTCAGTTTGTCATTGTCAGTACATTA
This sequence comes from Lepisma saccharinum, assembly GCA_022664845.1. Lineage (NCBI taxonomy): Eukaryota > Metazoa > Arthropoda > Insecta > Zygentoma > Lepismatidae > Lepisma > Lepisma saccharinum. The sequence goes on from JAGDQP010062271.1 coordinate 7,845, forward strand.
AAGAAAGGAAAAAAAACTTTGGTGGAAATTTAGTCGCGTTTCTCATTTTTTCCCTTCAGAAGATTTGGGCTCAAAATAATTGTCCAGCCTTTTTGAAGTGTTTGATTTTTTGAAGCTTTTGTTTAGTTTGCGCTTTGCTGTCTTTGATATTTGTTCTCTCCTTTGTCATGCGGCATAGACGTGCTTCTAGGGATAAGTCACTTGAATCAAATGGCGGATCTGTACTCTTAACTCGGCATTGCAAGTCCGAATGGCATGTATAATTTCAAAGCACGTGAAAATGTTGTAATAATTTTAAATGCCAGTCAAATGTTCAAAATGCCTATAAATAAAATACAAAGGTATAAGCTGCCACTAACCCGCCTCGCTAACGCCCACTCGGCATGTATGTGAATAATATATAAATGGTTGAAAATAAAAAAAAGTACAAGGGAACATTTATCAATAAATAGTATCAGCGTTTAGTACTGTTCTCTTAAAGACAGAATCGCTTCCCTCACACGCGCTTCTTTAAATTCCAGTGACCTGTGCTAGACGCACTACGCAATAGTACATGTTACTAGTGTAATACACGCATTTTACACTACACTTCATTCCAACTTTGTAGTTGACAAACACCATGTTCGTGGCTTTTCTCGAGGTTTTCCAGTTTCATTCCAGAAAATCTCCAATCATCATCATCCATTCGGTCTGAGTCAAAGTTGCCTAAAGGGCTTAAATAAAATTTAAATTCCACTTCGTACACCACTCACACAAGCAGTGTAAAATAACATCATTGGCTTTATTCTACACCGACGCAGTACTTCACTTCATTTATGTAAACATACTGGATTGGATAAAAACTTTTCATTAAAAGAGAAAACATGTAGGCCTACCTTGTAGACGGCAGACAGGACCACGATCTCTTTCACATACGGAAGTCCTTTCGTAATCCATGGCTCAAGTTTCCTAAATTTATATTTGATACTTTGACCTGCGTTACCTTATTTATACTATTCTGCATGATTTTAATAAAGTTATTTGTTGCTGGATTTACACATTGGCTTTCTATAACATCATTCCAGTTTATTTGCTCTAATTCTTCTCTTAGACCAATGATTTGAGGTGAATTATGAAACATTGTTAGTGAAGTTATAAATACGTTATGGTGTCTATGAAAACTAAATACACTTGTTGATGTGTTTGTTATTTTATCCCTATTTAATTAGTTGTGGTTATTTTAAACAATAACTATGAACATGGTAAAAATACATTTTCATCTTTATTTTTATGTTAGACCTAATTGAAAATGCCGATTTGTTACAAAAGGAAAGCAGGGGATATAGTGGGACCCAGGGGCCCAGAGAAGACTATGAGTCATAATGTTTCTATCTCAACACCTATTATAAAAGAGACAGTAGTGTATTCCGTATTCATTGTATTTTTAACAATAATTTACTATGCCAAATGAATAGCACTTTAAAAAATTTATTTAACATATAAGAAAAAGGGTTTTTTTTTATGTTCTCAACTCTTGGAAAGTCTTTCAATCTTGATGAAAGTACATCTGCAACTAGGTTCTGGGTATATGGTTCTATGACAAAGGTATCATGGATATCAACTGCTTAATGGGCATTTTAGTAGTTACTATGTCAACCTACCCTTGTGTCAGCTAGCTCCGGTCTTCCCCTACTAAATTTTAGTGGGAAATTTGGCCAAACAAAAACTAAAATTAAATACCCTGTGATTTAACAATAAATATTGTCAACTCTTTGTGCAAATTAGCAACGAATTTCTCTTTTACCGTGTAGCTAATACAAAGCTTGAGTATATAAACTTGCAAGTCGTAAATTTTAGCGTATCCATGAATGTGATTTTATCACTTCTTTTACCGTGTTACATTTGGACTTGGTTATTCATGTTATTCAATGGGACCTACAGTTACAATTTTGTGATTTTAAAAGTTAACGTGGTTTTCTAGACTAAAGATGTGTCTTCTTGCGATTGGCGAAGAACAATAGGTCTGACATTTATTTTTCTAGTGTTGTTTTTGAGTTGCAAAATGACATTTTTTTTTGACTTAATGTGTTTCACTTGTAAACCAACGATATGTTCGTGTGAAATAAGTGAGCTAGCTTTCTTCAATAAATGGTTACAAACACTTTTTTTGGGGGGAAAGAAACTGTTTTTTTTTTCAAGAAGTGAAGATATTTTGTGAAGTTACTCCTTTGCTGTAAAGATGATGTGGAAATACAAAAGTGCACAAATTGCCGACCGAAAAGCTAATATGATGTACGGTCTTCATTTTTCTCTCATTGATCTCTGACCAAAAAGGTGCTTTGACAAAGTTACCGTCTATTGCCGAGCCCCAAAAGCTTTTCAACAATACATGGATTAGTGTGGATTTGGACCCCTGCTGAGGGAGACTGCAAATAGTCTCTGGATACGAGTTCATTGTGGTTTTTGTCAATACACCTTGAGTCGAAGAAAATTCTTTCTTTCTCTCTCACCGTTTGGAAAAATGACCTCCATCGGAAAAAAAAAAGAAGAAAGTTCGGCGTTGACTGTTATTTGTTGGATGTGGTCATCCCAACAATTTTGACCGCCATCATTAGTTCAAAGTCTGAAAACGTAATGAAGCGCATAAGAATTGTAATGGACAGCCGACAAGAAGTCCCTTGGCTTGTCTAAACTACGTGCACACAGGCATTGACCTCTATTCAACGGAAGTTCGTATTGGCGCGCTAGAAACAAGAAAACAGTCTCCAGTATCCAACTCATGAAATGTTCATTCTAGCAAACAGTAAGTTTTTGGAATATTTTCTTTATAAGAAAAAAAAATATCTCATGGTATCAGAACACACATTTTTATCAGGCCTGTCCAAACTTCTGACACGAGGCTAGTAAGTTTAATATCTCTGAACCGTTGAAACTTATTTTACTGTGTACAGCTCGAAATTCATACAATTCATTTTCCCAAAATAATGTTGCGAATTCATGAATAAAATATTGTTACAAGAGTTTAATATTATCCACTCTTTTAGAGCGGAATTTTTGAATCGAAAAGTGTGGTAGCCCCAGTTTTCCCAGTGTTCTTTATTTTATACATAAAATAATTGATTGGAAAATGGACTGCACTGCACTGGAAAAAATGGCTGAGATAATTCAACAGTTTTCACCCTTCATTGGGTGCTTTTATGGTCCCCTCCATTGTGTTGAATCACTAAAATAAAAAGGACTTGTTGTGTTGAATTAAACACAGCCATTTTCGCAGTGTGGTGTCGTCGCAGCTCGTAACTCAAGGATTAATATTCGTAAATAAAAACGGATCATACATCAATGCTAAGTGTGAAAAACTGAGTTAGGACTGAAAGTTTCGTCCATATTAGATTAGATTGGTTGTTCTGGTGTCTGGTTTCGCGGGTACCTAATCAACCTTGAATTAAATTTCCGGAAAACAAAATTTGCTAGTCGAACATTGTGAGATGCAATATATGCATACAAAATTAATAATTTTACAAAATATTTTGTGAAAGACCATTTCCATTCATACAGGAAAACAATTGCGGTACTACGGAAAACACACGCGGTACCCAAAAATGTTACCTCTACAAATAAATCCCCATCTTTCAGATGTCTTAAATAAATGATTGCGTAGAGTGTGCAAACTGCAACATTTGCAATCGTGTGTTAATACATTCATATTCAGCTTTACTTAACTCTACCGAGCGGCATGATGCATGTAACCACAAAAAATGAAATGACAGACTTTATTTTATTAGAGATTCGAAATTGAGTGTTCCTTTAGATTAGAATTTTAGTATTTCTATTGCGAAGAGAGATTTTCCGAACCTTTGAAATGTTTATGTAACAAATTGTCTTGTGTATGTGCGATGCCAATGAAAGTCGTACATTTTATTACTATGAACATTGTTTTATCGCTTTTGGCATTTTATTATTTTTATAAAACTGTACTAAATGCTCAAATTTTGGAAAAATCTTGCCATCTAGTAAACAGGATAGTACTTATTTTTAACTTTCTCATTATTCGGTCTACATAGAGAAAAAACACTCTTCTTT
>JAGDQP010062272.1:0-11903 GCA_022664845.1 Lepisma saccharinum
AACTGTTCGTGTACGTGGATGATCTAGATTTAATAGAGGATAATATAGATTCACTACAAAGCAACACCGATGCACATTGGTCCCAACGATAGATCTGGGCGGACAAAGGTCGAAATTTCAACAATGATAGAGTTGTTTGATATAATTATGCAGTCAATGCCTGGATAAGTCAGCTGCCTGAGACCGTGCTTATTTTATTTCAAAAGACGAAATGCGCGGAGAAAGAAGAAGACAATTGCCTTCGTTCCTGTTCTGACTTGGTGAACAACAGTTTCGTGTTTCGATTTTAGTAATTTTGATTTCATGTCAAGGTGTGTATCGTCCTGCCATGAAAGAAAAAAAAAATTCTGAGTTGCTTTAGTTCATATTTCAACATCTGAATTTGAGTTGAGCTGAGGTCAGTTCTTGAAATTTGAGTTTCCGTTGACTTTAAATCACTTCACTTCAAGTGTGAATTTACCCAGTTTGCTAGTAGCATTCCTAACGTATGCATTGCTTATATGCTGTACTTAACACAACCTGAGATGTCTCTATAGGCTGACTGTGAGAGAGAGGTTTTGACACAAACTTATTTTTAAAAATTAATTTGAGAAGTACAATTAAGTGGACAGGTGGTGTTAAGCATCGAAAGTCACAACATTCGAAAAGTAAATTACCATTAAAAAATTCTTTCACCGCTAAAAAACTACGAAACATTGTTTAAACCTAAACTTTGTATTTTGCGAATGACATGTCTGCTCCAGTTGCGTCATTTTCAAAGGTCAAGTAAAATGGAAACTATTATACCTGGTTAATCAAAGTAATCGCCGTTTGCAACAACACAATTTTGTCATCACTCAGCCAACGAATGGATTCCGTGCTGAAATAAGTCTGGAGTCTGCGATGCGAATAAATCCTCAACTGAATATTGCACAGCCCAATCACAAGGCAAGGCCCTCCCTGCCAAGAAGTGATCGAAATGGAGAGAAATTGGAGAAATACGACGGGTGAGGAATGGTTTCATACTGAAACTCGTAGAGAGACTGCACTGTTCTTTGCGCCACACGTGAGCGAACATTGTTATGCAACATTAGAATACCATGTTGAACATTGCTGGATGCTTGCGGCCAACTCTGCGGTGCATTTCATGGAGTTCAGCACTGTAACGACCTGCAGTGATGCTTTCACTTCACCTGAGAAAGACATGATGAGTCACTTCCACCACAGACCACCATACCAACACCAGCTTCTGTGGGTGGGGAGGTGGTTTAGCAAACAGTCGTGAACGTTGATCCCGATCCAGCCATTGTTCTGACCGTTTACAGTAGTGAAAGCAAGATTAATTTTTCATCTGAAGTTACAATCCGATGCGAGAAACCTTCCCACTTATTCCTTACTGTCACAGAACTGCTCACTCCAGGCGGCGATTCTCGTTGGTTGGTGAAAAATCATATGGCACCCATGAGACCAACTTTTTTTACCTTACCGATCGCACTTAGTCGCCGAACGACAGTGGTATGTTGCTTGCCTAGCTCGTCTGCGAGGGCACGAACGCCGTTTCGAGGGTCTACTTCCACGGTGTTCCTGAGGAGCTCATCCGGACATGATGTTGGTCGGTGCCCACGAGGTTCATTTTGCAATGTTGTATCACCAGAACGAAATTTGACAAACCAACAGCGAATGCTGCATTCATTCAGCATTTCTGTCCCAAACTCACTGTTAAAGTTTCTTGTGGCTTGCTGCAGAACGTCCCAGTTTGAATTCATAAACAAAAAAAAAATACTCGCAAATGTGATTTTAATGGTGCACTTTCACACTACCCTGTTCAACAACACATTGCTTCATGATTGTGTGGGTACCTCAGCCTGTTTGCTGGACGTAGTCGGAGTTTGTGACGCTAGACTCGTGACCTCAATCAATTTCTGTGCTGTATTGGTGAGGTGAGATGAGGTGAGTTTCTCGTCAGACGTCAAAGCGCACATTTCATTCGCATCAACCTAATATTACTGAAGTTTCGCGGCAATGTACATAAGAGCACAATAAATAGCATTAACGGAGCATTATAATGAAACAGCAAAGATGTTTCATTATAATGATAATTTTAATAACACTGAATTAATATTAAGTTTTATTATAACAGAGTTTATATTCGAGAAAATATTTTTTTAACGGCTAGAAGCTCACAATTGAATAGTACGAGGGAGTGCGCGGAGTTTATTAGTTACGTTAGTGAATGGTTGAATTATTTTCTTTTTCAAAATCATTATATTTCAGTTTGCTCCGTAGTCTATGCGATAGAGTATAGGGTCCAGGGTTCAATTCCCAGCCCACAGCGTTTTTTCTATCTTAGTATCAAACACGAAAAGTATCTCTTTTACCAAATGTTAGGTAATGGTGGCAAAATTTATTTTACTAACATTTTTAAAGGTGAGTACTAAAAATTTAATTTGCTGTATATCTACCGAACAGTTTAGTACTGCTTGCCGTGGAAAAGGTTTATCAGTAACAAACTGGTTAATTGTGTGGAGGCGAAACTAACTAAAAGCTCATTGTCAGACGGGCATGCCTTCCATGGGTCCCATACATCCATCCTGAAATAGGCATTAACAAAATTGTTCATTTTTACATACGAATTGCTTTAATTTTGCAGCGCTCTTTGCAAGAAAAAGTGCATTTAAAATTTTGTTCTAAAACCTTGCATTTTAATTACTTAAAAATATTTTCGTGGTAGATCTCCGTTACCTTAAAACAATAGTAGAGGAACTTAAATTCAACAACATTGCAGCACAAACTTCACATCAAGGACAGCGACTCGGCGTTAAAAGTGAAGGGCTGGAAGGGCGTCGTCCTGGGCCCCCACATCGAACTTCCATTATAGAACAATTGTTGAAACTTGACAACGTACGAAGGGGGGCTGGTAAGTTCTCGGCCCGACCCCCTTCCGAAAGTATGATCCCAATTTCATTGATTTCATTTGAAATGTTGATCTTTTGTATGTTTAAGTAGCAATATTCACGATTGTATCATGAATGGTTTTTATTTTACAGGTAATTGAATGAAACATGGCGGAGCCAGATGTCAAATTCACTACGGAGGTGTAATGAAGTTCTTCTTTCTGCAACAGAAGTCGCCTAAGGAAATCCATGGTTACATGCTAGACACATTGGGTGGACAGTGCCCGTCATACTCCACTGTGAAGAAATGGTGTGCAAACTTTAACCGTGGTGATTTTTCCACAGAAGATGGCGAAAGGTGTGGGAGACCAGTGTCAGTGTCAACTCCGGAAAAAGTGGACCAGGTTCATGATCTGATTTTGAGTAACAGACGAATTTCACTTCAGGAGATAGCTGACTGACATCGTGCACATATCCAAAGAACGTGTTGCGTCAATAATCAATGATCAGTTGGACATGCGCAAGCTTTCCGCGAAGTGGATTCCCAAATATTTGAACGCCGATGAGAAACGAAAACGTGTGACATCATCTCAGGGGATTTTACGGTATTTTGCGAACTCTAAGGACGATTTTTTGAATCGGCTTGTTACCCAGTATGAAACGTGGTTGCATTACTTTGATCCTGAGACCAAACAGCAGTCATGCGAGTGGCGCCACTCAGGATCTCCAAAGCCAAAGAAATTCAAAGCACAGAAGTCCGCAGGGAAGGTGCTCGCCTCAATATTCTGGGATAAGGATGGTGTTTTGTTATCAGACTACCTTCCAAAGGGCCAAACCATAACAGCAGAGTATTACTGCAGTTTTCTGGCTACGTTAAAAGACGCTACTAAAGAAAAGCACTGGGGAAAGTTGAGACGAGGTGTGTTGTTCTTGCAGGACAATGCTCCCGTTTACAAGGCTGGCAGAACAATGGATTTTCTGACGGACCTAGGGTTTTAGTGCATTGACCACCCACCTTACTCGCCAATCTCGCGCCTCTGATTATTTTTCTCTTTCCTAAACTCAAAAAGTTCCTGAAAGGACAGAAATTTCACAGTGATCACGAGGTTATAACAGCTGCGGAACAGTTTTTTGCAGACCAGGAGAAATCTTTTTATTTGGAGGGGTTAGAGAAGTTGGAGCATCGAAGAGCCAAGTGTGTTGACCTTCGTGGAGAATACATTGAATAGCCTGAAACTTTCGTGCCTCCAGCTAAAGTCCTTCTGGGTCGGCCAGAGAACTTATCAGCCCCCCTCGTAGCAGCACAAACGAAAGAGCTCCTTTCAATCACCGAGCGATTCGGCGCTGTAAGTGTGGGAGCTAGAACGACGTCGTCCTGCACGTTTGTTACTGCGGCGAACTTACGATTTCCGTAAATCATTCTGATTCACATCATTATTATTTAGACTAATATCCTTCGTGCCACTGGTCGATAATATGTGGAACGCTAACTTCACATCACCCATGCGCCGTTCACGGCGCGTGCACAGTGTACAGGAGATACCTTTACTATCCTTCCAAAATTAGGTTTTGGGAGGGGTCCAAGGACTTCCAGATGTGTGTGTGTGTGTGTCCAAGGTGTGTCTGGGCATGAAATGTACTCCTGAAGTTAAACAATTTTTCCATAAAAGTCTTAATTTGGGGCGAGGGGAATCCGGGTCCCTCAATACGTGCCTGGCACATGGGAACATATCGTTTCATGCTAAAAAAAAAATTAAAAATAAATAAAACTAAAGACTATTGGTTTGTTTCTAAAACATTTTATATTTTATTTAGTTTCCTCTTAAGGGTTTCAATTTATTTCCTCTTATGGGTTTCAATAATGAGTCCTTGAATAATTCCTTTGTTGTAAATAGTTCCCATATGACTCTCATATCTTTACTGCATGTGTCACTGATATCTTAAACAAAAAAAAAAAAACTCATATTCCGAACTATAAAAGAAAATAATATCGTAAGGTTATTCCCGACGCACCCCCTTCCCCTAATTTCTAGGTGTGCCAGCATCAAGAAGAGCACATGACTTTTCTGCTGAAGCTCGTGAGACAGTTCTCTTCCGTATTTCTTCAACAAAGTCTGGTAAACACTCCAGATTGTCATTTGTAAAATGTCTAAATCCACCAGAGCCCCCACTCATCCCTAAAAACCTGTTTTTATACAAGCCTCTACGCGGACAAAGGGTTGACAATGAAAGGAAACTTGGAACGTATTATTGCGCGTGACAGTGGAGGGGGGGGGGGGGGTACTAGCAGAAAAGGTTCAGAGATTTTTTTTTGATTTTTTTTTAAAGAAGAAAATGTTGTTTTCATAGTTAAAATTACAGAGTACTCTTAACGAACTATTCATATTCAACAGCTATATTTAGAAAGGTGTATATATTTTAACGTACTTTTTAGAATTTTGATAACGTAAACAGAAAATTTTACATTGGTCATTATATCACGTTTTGATTATCATCATACCTTTAACAATCGTTGTAATTAAAATAACGAAACTCTTCGAAAAAGTAAGGAGTAGAAATGTAAGGGATTTCGTTGTAGTCCAAATCAAAACAAGAATCACTAAAATATTCAAACTAGCATGAAAATTATGATTGTTCCAAAATAACGTTAAGTTAAATGGGAGTTAATCAGCGTGATGCGGCCTCTTAAGTTGACCTTGGTCCTAGTTTAGTTTTTTTCTTCTTCATATATACGTAATAACTCTCATAAACGATTCTTACTTAGTGTGAATCTGTTTTATATGAAAGTTTTGCTTCTGTAATATTAAGTTTAGTTACACTTAAATGTGACCGGCCTAAATCTGGTGTCTCGCTTTTCGCCATGCCAATGGGTTGTCCATTGCATTCACATGTTGCCTAAAAGACCACACGTCTGTGGATACAAAACAACTTTTATAATTAGTCATAATTTTTATACAGGCTTCTGTGGGAATTAGTGCTGGCCTCAGTAATTCCAGGAAACAGCGATAATCATGCGATTCTTTGTTCGGTTGTTTCTGTTGTCAAGATTATATTTAACCAGCTCATACCATTTAAATAACGCGTCTTTGTGGGAACAGTTTTGTTGTCCAGCTTTTACAGAATATATTCGATTCTACGTAAAATGTCTATCTGGGATTAGTGCAGATGTTGTGAGTTCGAAGAAGAAAAAATCCCCATATGTTTATGTTAACTGTTGTGAATGACCCGATTTGCATGTATATATTGTTCACCAGTAGTTTCTTTAAAGTGTGATTTGAAACTTATTTTTCTGTATTATTGTATTATTATTTTAAAAACTGTACAATGACATTTCTTGGATATTGTTTCTGTACTCAATTTCTTAATTTAAAAATGTTCATAAATAATGACTTTCAAACAACAGTTTATTGAAAATTTACTATCGGTTAACAATATATTAATGCAAAATCGGGTTATTCACAACAATTAAAATATAACATTCGGTAAAATTTCCTTCGAACTTGCACTAATCCTAAGAATCTTTTTACAGAAATCGATTACTTTCTGGAAATTTATACAGATCAGCAGACAACAAAACTGTTTCCACCAAGATACATTATTAAAATGGCATGGGCGGGTAAAGTACAATCTTAAATAAAAACCTAACAAAAGAATCGCAGACCAGACCAGATCTGATAAAAGAAAATGTGGGATTATCGAGGTTTCTTGGAATTACTGAAAAAATAAAGATAATAAATAAAAAACAAGTTGAATACTGCCCTAACTCCCCCTAAAAACCCAGATAAAGACATTACAAAAATTATTTTGTACCGACGGACGTGGGCTGTGAAGTCTTATTAAGCAACATACGAATGAAATGATTAATACATTAGCATCACTACGAAACATTCAAGTGTTAGATTCAAGGATTATACACAAGATTTTAAAAAAAAAGTTTCAGTCCTGTCACAACAACTCACGTGAAACTAAACTAATTACAAAAAGTCATTTTCATTACTGAGTAAAACAAGCAATTAGGTTCCATGGGTCGAAAATTTGGCGAAAGCATCCAAATCACAGCAAACTTACTGCTAACTCTGCACTTTCAATAGTTTACAGTTTTGCGCCATACCTCACGTATTCTCAAGTTATTGGTGATCAATATTTTTACAAGAATTACGTAATTTGCCTCTTTTAACCTTACTAAGATGCAAGCATATTGCTTCGCCAAAACGTTCATACTTTTATCGTGTTTTTATTAATATTGAGGACTGTCTGGCTTTACACAGATGAGATCATGATGTGGACATTAGTTTATTTTACCTTTCATTTAAGAATATAACTTACTTCATTGAAATCAATGGATGAGTCGTTGCACATAATACAGATAGTAGACAATTCATGGAGTGTCTCGAAGTCTTGTCCTTTAACTTTTTGTCCATTAAGGAAAACATCACCAATTGGCTCATAGGTTGAACCAGTGATCTCGAATTCGCTGAAGCTGCTGTCGTTGCCCTCAATTCTCTCAAAGATGAACATCCTTCAGGAAAAAGAATTAATTCCATTATTCACCCATTTTATAAAGAAATTAATTTCATCAATTGACATAATTTACAGGGTACTTATTGACATTAATTACTAATTTGAATTTAGAAATTCCCTGAACAAAGACCGATTGGCCAAGAGCTTAGCACGCTTTCTGCGCGTGTGGTTACGGGTTTAAGTCTCGTGGTAGATTCACTGAACGGAATGGCTCGGAGTCAACTTCTTGAAAACTTTCTATCACACGCTTCTACCTCCAGTTCATAAAACTGACTTCTTCATATCTGATTTGCATTAAGGCTGCATTGGTTTTAAGTCCTAACGTCTTAAAGTGATGAGAAATGATAACCCTTGGCATGGTACAATTCTAGTATTACTATGATCTTTCACAGAAGTGTAATTCTGTTACTACTGTCTTGTAGAACTGAGGAAACCTTAGTCAGGACAATTAAGGCGATGGCAGTGACTCTTATCTTCAAGAGCAAGAAGTAACGAAGAATTTACCTATCTATAATTTCAGGTCTAATGATTTACTAAGTAAAAACCAACTTACGAATTATGACTATTGTTTTCAATTTGAATTGATATCTAATGATTCAATCACTACGACTTACCTTGCTACAGACATCTGGTTAGTTGTCAAAGTGCCAGTCTTATCAGAGCAGATAACAGAAGTACAGCCCAAAGTTTCTACAGATGGCAGAGAACGCACAATAGCGTTCTTCTTGGCCATACGTCGGGTTCCCAAAGCCAAACAGGTAGTAATGACAGCTGGTAAACCTTCAGGGATAGCAGCCACAGCCAAAGCTACAGCGATCTTGAAATAATAGACTGCTCCCTGTAAGAACATAAATTATTAAATATTGGTCTTCATTATTATTATTATTATTATTATTATTAAGAACTATTCTATGCAATTATACGTGACTTGATCTCAACACCAGCAATTGAGATTCGGGTTCGTGTCACGGTAACGATAAGTTTTTCTGTGTATTTTTCAAAACCGCCCTTGCATGTAATCAGTCTTGCTTTCATTACTCTACAAGGAAGTATTAAGGTAAGTACAAGAAGTAGTACTAAATTCACGAAACTGTTGTAAAAAATAATTGTAAACTTATTCACCTAAAACCTACCAAGGGAAAGAAAAGATGAAAGTTTAAAATTGTACAAACAACCATTGGTCTTCGCCAATACTTCATATAGAATCCGGATTTCGCATGAAGAAATATTAACACGACACAGCTCTTCCTCTGACTGGTCCTCTATTCTAAAGCTTTGTCAATGACTGAGTTTAAGCTCCTCTATATTTCAAGGGCTATGAACACAAGGCGCCCATAGGACAAGCACTTTCGACTATCTTAAATCTATTTACAAAATTTCTTTGAGTACAATACTTCTATATCTGACCATTGCTAACCCTATACTAAACTCCCTTTCTTTCACATACTTTTTCGTGTTCAGAGCAAGTCACATTTTAGTGCATAGCTAAAAGGATCCAAAATGGAAGACGATTGAAACAAGTAAAAATTGATTTTCGTGTAAATACTGAGGAATGGGGTAAAATTTAGATTCTGGGGTTGAGAATGTACTGGGTTACGGAAAAGTCAGAAAGTGATTGCCTGGAAAGTATATAGAACCACTGAAACAAACATATGATTACGTTGAAAAGGAAGGAAATTAATAAATTCTATTTGTCAATTAAGTAGTCATGATTACAATTCTCTGAATACCTTTAACTGCAGCATATTACCTTCAGACAATTTGATCATTGTGGTTGTAAATGTTCTAGCTGTTTTTAGAGATTCCTCATGTAAGATTGATACTGATTTAAATTTCATTCCTCTTACACGAATTTAAAAAAAAACAACTTTACGTCACATCTATATGCTAAGTACAACTGAACATTTGAAATTTATATTTATTTAAGTTTCTTAAAACTTTCTCACATGATATAACTTGTAAATGCTTTTACGATGAAGATTGCTCCTACATTATCGGACGGACTTAAATTTGACTTAAGCAAAATGACTTAATTTTTCAATATGTAGGTACTCTTAAATACTTTTGTAAATCTGACATAGCAGCATTTAGATACAGATTTATTAAGAAATAAGATTAAATAACATTTCTGAATGCTAAAATCTAAATTAAAAGAATTTTGATAATCGCTATAATAATACTTAATATTTACCTTGATCCAGGATCCGCCATGAGCTGGGTCATTGAAGTGCCCAATGTTGATGGCCCACACTGCGACACAAATAACTGAGATAACCTTAGACAACTGCTCACCAAATTCATCCAATTTCTGTTGCAAAGGAGTTTTGATTTCCTCAGTTTCAGACATCTCAGTACGGATCTTACCTGTGAACAAATCAGTTACATTTACCTTACAAATATTTCCAATCTACACTGACGTTCTAACTCAGCTAGTAGTTAGTTAAATAAATAAAATTAAAAAAAAAAAAAAACTATTTGTAGCAGAATCTAAACAATTGTCCTAAGATAACGAAATGGGGAAGCGACTCTACTGATTTTATTTGGAATTTTAATTTATTTATGGCCTTTTAACATCTCTGGCTCAGGCTTAATATTCTTATTCTTTGCAAGGGAGTGTGCTGCAATGTACTCATTAAACTTTCATTAGTGAAACCAAGATATAAATTCTTGTTATAATTGATGCCTTTGACACGCAAAAATGGATAAATATATTAGGAAATTTGATGCAATAGTAATTCAAACTTCGAAAGAACGTCGAGGCATGTCAGCACAACTACTTCTTTGAAGATGAATAAGTTAATGAAAGTAACCAACACTATCTAAAAACTCGAGCGGACGAGGTATCCATAAAGTCTGTGCCCACCCGTGCGCAGCATACTGAATTACGAAAAAATGATGAAACACGTATTCTATTATTTTTAGAGATTATTTTTGGCTAAAAGAAGTTTCACCTTTTATTTTGAGAGGAAATTTTTGGCTAAAAGAAGTTTCACCTATGATCCCCCGCGAGGGAGTTAGATGTGGGCAAGTCAAAAAATTTAAATTACAAGGTGGGTCGGGTAATATATCGTTTGGAAGATCTTGATGAAAAAAAAAAATGATGCAGCTCCGTGATCGGTATGTTGTACCTGTTGAAAATGGCAAGAGGACGAAGTTGGAAAATTACTATTTTGTACTTTTCTTGCTCAAGTTGTAAGAGTAACAAAATCGTACAACTTGGTCAGATTGACTTTAAGCTAAAACAGTTCTCAAAGTATTTGAATGCTCGTTTCGGCATTGTCTCATATTGCCGTTTGTTTCAAAAATACCAAAGATGGGAATATATTTTATGCACGGTATGGGGACCTAAGGCCTAGGAAAACAAGTACATAGAATAACCTTGTTAGAGAAGTGTATTGCTACCTTGTACTTTGCTGTTCAACACCTAGAGCATCAGCAAAAAATACTCATAAAAACGGCCTTTTCGAACTTCGAGCCCCACCCCCACCATTTTGAATAGAGCCAACATATCGAACACGGAGTTTGCAAGTTTCATTTTTTCTTTCATCAAGACCTTTCAAAACAATATATTTACTTGACCGACTTTGCGAATTAAAACTTTTGAATTTACCCCCACCTATTCCCTTGCGGGGGGTCAGAGGTATATTTCACATTTCTTTTAGCCAACAATAGTAGCATCTAAAAGTAATAGAATGCATGTTTTAGCGTTTTTTTTTTTCATATTTCTATTAGTTCCCGAGATACAGTGGGGTGGGGGGGCAGACCATATGAACTGAAAATCACGTACACAATTACACACACAACACTATAAAGTTACTTCTAATTTTCTATTTCATTCGTCATCAGTAGTAGACGATAAAGAAATTCATTTAACACAATTTCACAATTTAAAGTGATAGAAAAACATCGCGTTACTACTACTGACAAAACATTGGTGAACTTTAGTTTTATATGAGCCAGTCTAGGAACTTTGAACTTCGGCCCGTCACGATTCGCCCTTTAGCCATTAAAATCCACACCCATGCCGGAACTCGATCGAGTCGTTGGCCTACGGCCGTAGAACTACTACTGATGACAGATGAAACTGAAAATTGTAGGTGACTGTATAGTGGTTTGTGTTTAAGTGTGTACGAAATTTTCGTCAAGATATTACGTACGTACAAATCCTTTCCTACATATATATATATATATATATATATATAATCATATTCAGCCGTTTTCTATCCACTGCTGGATGAAGGCCTCCCCCTTTTAATTCCACATATCTCGATCTGCTGCTATCCTCATCCATGTAGCTCCTGAAAAACGCTTGATTTCATCTACCCATCTTGCATTCGGACGTCGTCTAGGTCGTTTCCTATCTCTAAGAATCCACTGTAGTACATTTGTCGTCCACCTTCCATCTGTTCGTCTAGCTATGTGACCGGCCCATTTCCACTTCAGCTCCTTCGCAGTCTTGATTACATCCTCTACCTTTGTTTGTGCGCGAATCCATTCATTTGTCTTTCT
>JAGDQP010062273.1:0-11903 GCA_022664845.1 Lepisma saccharinum
CCCAGAGCACGAAAAATAAGACGCCGAAATTTCCAAGTTAATTATATTTCTCAGACCGGGTCATTCGGGCCAAGTATCGGACCGGGCTACAGCGTCACCTATTTTCAGGTTTCAGCTCTGGTCATTAGTTATCTTGTGGTGATAAGTTTTTCCACTCAAATTTGAGAAACATCATCATTTCGGTGACAACTCACTTCTATAAACCCATTTCATTTCCAATACAAAGCAAAATTATTTTTAAAATTCTGAATCGAAAATGAACCCACTGTAAACCGAATATTCACACAGTCGACGTAACCTCTAAATCCCAACCACGACTCAGAAACGTCCATTGGAAGAAACGTGTGACACTATTGCAGGCACTGAGTCATTGAAAATATCAACTAGATTATATTACTGTACCTTCGAAATTCTCCATATCAAGATCAATCTAAGGTGGAAACCGTGATAGCCTGGCAAAATCGAAGTACCGAAATGTCTTTGATAAATTCCGGGACAGAGTAGTCGAAAAGTCGTAAAGCCTGGTCACTCCAACACGTATAACAATGCACATATGAGGAATTGAGGATATTAGATAGTTGAGAAAAATTACGATAATTTTGATGCTTAGGTGGTAGGTACATTGAATTTGAGTTTCCATCCCTGATTGCTGTCAAATGTCACGAATGGAAATATCTTTTCAAATTCTTCAGTACATGACTTTTGCGTATTCTGTCGATGCCCAGAAATCATGTTTGAAGCCAAAAATGATGCAGCTGGATGGAATGAACTCGGAATATAGAAAGGGAGAGGGATGAAGAGAAGATGATGGCTTTTGGGGACATGTGGAGCAACTTCTGAAGCATCTCAGCAGGAAACAGCAAAGCCTTTTTGGAGTCTTTTGGTCGTGACTAAGGGGGTGGGAAAACCAGGTTAAACACACGTGGTCCGGAACATGCCGATGGAGATTTAAACAGGAAACCGCACGATGAACACAAGAGGAACCAGACAACTAACACTGGCGTCGTCATATGAGTGAGTGTGTGCCCCTAGCCCCTGTATATGTTTGTATAGATAGATGCCATCTTCATTCACGCTCGAACCGGACATTTTAATAGTAACGTACGCGTACAAATTCAAAGAAACAATTTTTAAAAAAATATTCGTTAGGAAACAAGTGTGTTAAAGAACCATGAACCCCTTCCTTCCTCCTCTTCGGCGTGCGGTATTATAAAACCTTTTAAATTTCCTTTTGTTGAACTTGCATCAATGAAAGACGAACGTACTTACCCGACGCAAGGTCGTAACAAGAGAAAAACCCCTTTGCTTACAACAAAAGCTTTTGGACCAGCTTTTATGAATGGATGGGCTGTAGGTTATGCATGACAATTCTTCACATATATTCTAACAGGACGCTATTACTAGTTCAGCAGCCTCCCTGTTTTGGTTCGATGGAACTTCAGTGTTGCCATGAATGTGTAATGTTTGGACAGGTCGATTTCTTATACTTCCAGAAATTAAAAAGAAGTTAGTGAATTTTGACACATATCTTAAGAGTATTTTGTTTATTTCAATTTACTAACGACTTACTGGTTAGTGATGGGAGTTGAGGCCCAAAGTAGAGCATAAAAATATGAGAAATTCTTCTTCAAAAGGACTAAAGGAGGAGTGATTGTTCAGTAAAGCACAGGGATATTCCCTCTATGTACCAAGAATATTCCTCCTGGGCAGACATCAGGAATATTCTTATTTATCAATTGAGAGTCTCGGTAGCAAGTAACATTTAACAATTAAAAAAAATAGGCCAACTTTATCTTTTATATATAACCTGAAATACATGCGACACAAAACTATTATATTTTGTGCAAAGATTCCTTGTACCTTAATGTGTCCATGCACAAAATATGACAATTCTGTGTCACATATATTTCGGGTAATATATAAAAGATTACCTCGATCTTTTTTTCTAATTCGTCAATGCCACTTCTTTGATTCTGATCTCGACATATATCAAGTCATGACCAGTATTGTGATACCCCCTCCCCCCCAAAAAAAGGTATCTTGATACTTCGGAAGAACGTATCTGTATCGATGATGTTCTTGATACTTTTAAGCGTTTTATCGAGTATCTGTATAAGCAGATAGGACTTTGTACGATACTTCTTCAACAAGTCGATCCAATGGTTGACGGTAGGATTCTCAAGAAAGAACACATCCAGGTCTACTTGTTAGCCATGCATATTTTTGTTATCTCTGCAGAATCGATAAAAATGTCTTATTCAAAGAACCGACAAACTTTTAATGTCTTCGACATATATACAGCTTTCTTAAACAAAAATACAGTATCACACAATCTTTGTATTTTCAGTCTGTATTTTATTGAAGGCCTTTAGGCACCTCAGACTCAGGCCGAGATAAGGTACGGGAGAGGTAAGGTAGTCGGCCACGGCCTAGTTAATAGGTACTATCCCGATATTTGCATATACCAGTATCTTTGTGCTTCATTAATGTTTGATATATAATCGAATTCTATTACCCATGAATTGTTTGTTGGAATTTATTTATGGCCTTCAGACATTTCTAGCTCAGGCCGTTTATAATCCACGTTTTCATTGCTAGTATTATTATTATCTCTAACAGAACGTGCGGCTATTTTGAATCAACTTTTATTTTATTAACTGTGTCCAAACTTTGGACTTAATTTACGCATTTTTGAGTGCCCCATTTTCATAATCTATTGTTTGTAATAATATTCATGTCATAAAATGAAATTTACATTTGAGTGACAATTGTATGGATTCTATGACATTAATGCATTACCTTGTTGTGCATTGGGCATGTTAGAACAAATTGAATTGAATTTTATATAAAGATAGTACTCCATTCTCAAAAAAAGTCCGAAGCTTTTAGCTCTTTTTCTTAACGTAATAAAACAGAAAACGTTTTCCTCTAATTTTGATAATTTTCTTATGGGAATTTGGATTATAATTATCCGTATTTATAAGAAGAGAATACCACGTACAGCGTTCAAATTGTACCTTCAAAATGTGATGCATCATATTGATGGCACTATTCAGTCACTTTTGCGAAAGAACGAAATGAAACCATGATTTGCCTAAAAATGTATGAGAATCCATGTTAAATTGAACATCAATTTTCCGGCCGCTGCGGCTAACTCTGTCTCACTCTTAAGGCCTTTTGGCAAATTTGGCACAGGTCGAATGAGTGATGATGGGAGAACTAGTGGAATGAGAAGAAACGGAAGAACCCCCCCCCCCCCCAGAAACCTACGCAAACTGTGTTTGACCACCAGAAAGCTCACATGGCACGAGACGAGATCGAATGAGAGACCCCACTCAACAGAGGCGAGCGCTCTACCACGGAGCCACCGTGGTCCCCTGTTAACTTTCATTAAGCTTGACTTCAACTTGACATATCAAGCAAATAAGCTTTCATTAAGTTTGCCAAGCTTGACATGTCAAGCATATAAGCTTACATTAAACTTGTCTTAAGCTGGACTTATCAAGTTAATAAGCTTCAATTAAGCTTGTCATAAAGGTCCGCTAGCTTCTATTAAGATTAAATAAAGCTGCATAACTTTCGGTCATCAAGTTTGTGGCAAGTTCTGAAAGCCTAAATCGAGCTAAATTAAGTTTGTAACAAGTTGGCGGTATCAAGACAATTTGAGCAAGTCAAAATCATGAAAATATCAAGCTTCACATAAGCTTTCTCGGTATCTGGGTTCTTTTAGTATATAACACGTCGTGATATCACTTCTGACGTATTCGATAAGAAAGGTAGTGCTTAAAAATATGATAAAAGAAGATCCATATAGGGATCAACGGATTAAGGGAAATCAACGAATTGCTCAAGTTCATTTTTCTAACTTTTCCAAAATTATATTTAAAAACATATAAAGTCAGAAAAAAACCCCACTAATCTTTGGAAGCTACAAACCTCTTGCTACGCATTGACATATTACGAAATTTGTTAGTAACACTTTTATTTTCAGCTTAGTAATAGTTTAACGCCAACTTCTCTTTTTAATATCGACAGATGAATGGATAATCCCAGTTAAGTTTGTCTAATTTGCTTTCCAGTCAAGGATTCCACCAGGATTTTCAGTTTGGGGGGGGGGGGGAAAGTTTTAAAATCAAGGGGGTGAAAATTTTGTTTTTTATGGTTTCTATCGAATTTTTACCATAAAAAAAATTAAGTTCGGGGATGGGCTCGAGAATTTGGGGGTGACATCCCTCACGGTGGAATCACTATTTCCAGCACTGGAGAGACTTCTTTAACGCAATTTGTTTAGATTTATCTCACTTTGATTTCTATGTCATGTCTTCAAGAATGACACGCTGGAACTCCTAATACGCACGCAACCCACAACGCCAGTATTGTTATGTGGGTCATCTAACCACAAGGCAAACAGGGACATTTCTTGTCATTTTTTAATACGCTACCAAACAAAGCGTAAATGCCTTCATTAACATCATCTGCGCAGTTTCATCTCCCAACAATATCTCATTCTGTTAGAACGGTGGCCACTCTTTGAAATAGACTTGTCATATAATATTGTAGTACACATATTCCTCGAATCCTTCTACACCTTATCGACCAGATATGCTACACATGTTGGCGTATCGATCTGGACTTGTTCCGTCCCACAAGTGCACTACAGGATTAAGATCAGGATTTTAAACAGGCCAGTCCGGTCGGAGAACTTGGTTGTGCTCATGCCACTGAATAGTAACCGCAGTAATTGTAATTTAATTAACTCTATGGCTTATGGAACTCTCAAGTTCATCGCCGTAGTAACAAACGTTCGCCATTAGATTCTATCCTGGGCAATATCAAGCCAGTTTTCATCACGAACACCTACTTCTCGAAGATCTCTTCTAATATTGTCCTCCCAATGACGTCTCGGTCTTCCCAATGGCCTCCTTCCATCCGGCCTTCCAACCAGGATAGAATATAATCTTCGTTTTTCCCCCATCCGAGCTACATGGCCAGCCCACTTTAGTCGTCACGATTTCATTATTTTTACAACATCTGGTGAATTACATGTTAGTAATTGTAATTACCGTTTCTAAAATTTGTTTAAATGATTCTATGGAATCGAATTGAATTTCATTTATGGCCTTTAGGCATCTAAGGTTCAGGCCGCCATAGAATCGAATCTAATTGTATCGAACTTTAGTATCCAGTCTTGCGGAGAAATGATGAGGTCACGAATATTATGTCTGGATACTAGAATATAATTAATTATAAGACAACTGTTTTTATAGTCAGTACCTGCTTCATTCGTCTTTGCTCGGTATATTACGATGACTTTTGAATAGTAATTTGAACATCCGATGAACTCTGGTAACATTGTTACAGATAATATTTAAAGTTCCTTTTAAGGAAGTAATGGTGTGGAGCGAACGTGGATGATTAGAAGAAGAGTGGTGATGATAATTATGTATTAATCAACCACCATTTCGTAATATTTTTAACACTACGAAATTTGATTAACGTATATATCCAACTTAGAAAAATAAACAGGAATATACTGTACGAAAATTATAAATTATAAAATTATATTGACTGTTCTAAAACTCATGCCCATGATCCGCCGGAAGTCATTCTTGAGATAAAATTAAGACAATAATATGGCATTTTATATTTCGGGGTCTCCTTTTACCACCACGCCGGAGCCCGGTAAAAATGTGAAGATATGGCGTAGCACCACACGACAAATGGAAAGAAAATTTGACGGTAGTGATTTTTCAATAGTGTCCGTGGAGTAAAGGAAATGTTTTTGCCTACCGACTAGGCAACTCGGGCTCAAATCCCACCAGCACCGACACTTTTTTTCTTTTGCACCTAAAATTATTAATTATTATATGTAATACCTGCAAGAATGAACTAAGTAAAGGGATATGCAAAAAGGATACTCATTTACCATGTCAAGTGAGCAAAATTGAAATATTGCAATTTTGAATTAAATTCTTGGGAGAAAGTTTCAAACTATTTTAGATACTTGGAAAATCTTAATATAATACTGGGGGGAAGTCTTAATTTTTATTAATGTTACGCCATATCGCCTCATTTCCTAACTTTCCAATGCGTATAAGCTTACACTGGCTCACTTTTAAGTTTTGGTTACTGATGTATCTGATAAACCAACCGTCAGTCCACATACCTTGTACTTACTCCAGGGTTTCCGCCAGGATTTTCAGTTTGGCAGGGTGTGTGTGTGTGTGTGTAAAGTCAAAATTGGGAGTTAGGTTGTAAGTGGAGTTTTGCACGGTTTCTATCGATTTTTAACAACATTTTTTTTTTAAGTTAGGGGTTGTTGTCAAGATTTTCGGGGGTGGCACCCCTCACAGGGGGGGCGAAGTCTGGCGGAATTACCGATTTACTCGTAATTTACACACAGCGATTGTGACTCATGATGAATTACCTTCCTCTATGGTGAATAATAAACTAATAATTCTTATGAGTGTCCAGCATTGCTTGTGAACGAGCGAGAACATCTTGTTCACTGGTGACACCGCATTGGCATTGATGAAGTCGCCGATACCGTGACCTAGAGCAACAAAATTTTATTCTTCCCACTATTGTTTCCTGAGTGCCCGTTCGCAATGAGCACACCCGAAAGAAACTCCGCCTGCCTGGAAGCCCTCAGGAGACAGGATTAGAACAAGATGAATAATCTTTCTGAAACGAAAGCGCAGGTGTAGTATATAAAATAGAATGCTAATGTCAACTCGTAATAATGATAAAAACAAAACGGAATGACAAACAATTAGCACTAGGATAAAGAAACGCGGATTTGACGTGAATCATACCAAATTAAAAACTGTATCTGGTATATTCAAACATTTAGCGTCTGCAAATTACGAAATCATGGAGATTAACATATTTTATTGCTACGTCACTGTTAGGAACATATCGGAGAAAATTACAGCCTTAGAAAACATATCTGTTGAAGGGTCTGACAATGTTATCAATGTATGGTGGGTGATCATGAGTTCAATAATGCTTTAAGCTTAATAATACTATAAAACGACTTATATGACTCTACATCAACTCTTCCCTAAATCAAGTATGGTAGTAAAGTCTAAGGTAATTAAAGGCCCAGCCCCCGTAGTCCAAGCGGTAACGCCAGAGACTTAGGTAATGGATAGGAACGCGGGCTCGGCCGACAATCCTGGCTAAGGTTTTCCAGGGGTTCCCTCAGCTTCACTAGGTGAATACCGGGATGCTATCTTAAGTAAGGTCCACATCGATACCTTTCCCATCCTCTACTGTATCATATCCTGGCCTGAGCCAAAGCTGCCTAAAGCCCACAAATAAAAAAGGAAATTCAAGGAATTGTAGATTTGTAGGGAATAAATGAACGTGTCTTGCAACACTGCCACGACATGCAATGGATAAATTTTCCTTACGGGCTTTTTCGCCTGAAGCAAAAAAATCATTTCCATGTTTCGCTAGCTTCATGCAGGATGATTCTGCCCAATAGATGACAGTTTTATAGAGAGACCGACAAATCAAGGCAGGGCTACCAGAGTCTTGTAAAACTTTCAGAATCCCGCGCTCAACTCCCCCTTACACCCGTTTTGTTGTAAGCTTTCGTAGCCCCTCGAGGGTAAGAAGGGAAAACTTTTCCCCTGACATTGAATAAACGCCGTTCAGAAGTCTTGACTTGGTTGGAAGCGCAAGAGACAGAGGAAGGGGAAGGGGGAGAGGGTTAGAAAAAGGTGCACGACCCAACTTCTACAGGTGCAGGCGCAAAAGGCATCCTTCATGCACCGCAAAACATTGTTCATGATGCCAGAAGAGGTTCTTGTAGCTGCACCAAGGTTAACTAACATATCATGATTCATTTTCAACTCTACAGTTTCCCTTTTATAACTGGGAGTGGCTAAAAGTTCACTTCTATTGTTGATTTTTTGAGAGCGGGAGACGTGTATGAAGATTTTCTTTCGGAAAGAAGTCGACGTTCCACATGCGTCCATTTCTATGTATTGCTTATGTAAAAAAAAAAAACATTACATTTCCTCCTCCAATATATAGGTAAAGTCATTTGGTACGCTTCACATTTAAAAAAAAAAAAAAAAACTAACTGCTATACTGAAATCGAATCTCATGACCGCAGACGATTTGTTTATACTCACACCAAGCTGACTAGTGAAACGACACATTAGCTGCTCCCAATATCAAACATGCAAAAAAATATTTTCTTCGCGCTATTTCAACAGCTTGAATAAACACACACACACACACACACACAAAGGATTATCAAGAATTTTAGACACAGTCCTTGATGGACGTGGAGTACTGCAGGAAAAAGACCGACAGGACTCAAACGCGATAGTAAGTAATAATAATAATAATAAAAGCGCTAGCTGAACGAACTTAACAAACACACATGTGACAAGAATATGAGCGACGGAAACAAGTGTGACGAAAATATTGCTATAGCAATCTACAATAATTTCTCCCACTCAACCCCCGGTAGTCCAGTATAGGTTCATTTGCGGACTAGTGAGGCAAGCAGGTGCGAGTTTTGCTGTCGACTATTCTGCCTGACCTTTTCTCAGTTTTCCCACACGAATACTGGGATAGTATCTACCCATCCTTGTCCACGAAAGTATGCCCGCCGAAGGATATCACCGCTCAAACATGTGACAGACTTAATCCACAGCTATCTGTTTAGACCATAGAAAAGAAATGTAATAGAACAGTGTTCAAAAATTGTTGTGGTTGATAGATAGCAAATTAATATTAAAAACAATGGTCTAGAAAATATTTCAGGATTGTTGAATATTTTGGTTAAAAATAATCAAAATTCGTTACCGAGAGATATAAGATAATGATATTGAAAGTATTTTTCTCTTCTAAAATGTGTCCCTCTTGTGGAAATATACGTAATTTCAGTCGGAGACGCGGTTTATTGGAGTTTCATATGATTACAAAAGAATATACTATTTAGTGTTAACAAATCAAACAGTTAAGCGCAGTAATAGTCAGATTTCTTCCTTATTTTATTTTCACAAAACCTTTATTTATGTTGCCATAGAAAACACGTGTCTACAGTTTGTTTGGACAGAGAATACATGGGAACAGAGAGATGTGACGTCATGTTTTAACAGTTCTCGAGAGAAACAGTTGTCTTCAGAATAAAAGCGACACAAACAAGATAGAAACAAACTTGCAAGAATAAGAGCGAGAGAGAGAGAGAAACACAAAAGAAGTAACGGCGATGGGAACAGTGCTGTCGACCAAAACAAGTGTGACAGGAATATTTGCTCGAGAGAAACAAGTGTGACAGGAATAGGCTGAAGAGAAACAAGTGCGACAGGAATATTTACTCGAGAGAAACAAGTGTGACAGGAAAAGGCTGAAGAGAAACAAGTGCGACAGGAATGAGCCTATGATAAAAATATGCGACAATAAGAGCGATGGGACCAGCCGATACAGAAATAAATACACTCGCCAGAAACAGGCGCGATATGATAAAAGTGTCAATAACAAATATCGGAATAACCTTCACATTAAATTCGAAATAACGGGATTTTTTATCTTCTTAGTGAGCACTCTTTTAGAGTAAACGAAACGCTCTCGCTTTGCATAGAAAATGTGATCTTTCTAGATGGAATTCGGATGATTTATGGATGTAACTTATTTTTCAAACTTAAAAGAGCGATTTCTCATATTCTCAGAGCGGTTCACATCATGGGTACTAACCAAATTTATTCTCCACCATTTGTAACCGCGAAGGTTATCGAAAGACGAAGCCATACTGTGAATTTTGTTCGCGTTTAGTTAAAAATGACAACAGAACACCTGAACACTTTCCTCAGTGACAAAAAAACATACCAAAAGACGTCAGGAGTAGGATATGTAGAAGAAATCTTTGAGCGTTGTTCTTTTAAGTACCTCACGAGACGAAAGAAACTATTACAAAGGCGTACTCTGATAGTTAGCCACCTGGCTGAGGGGATAAGGCATTGGAAATCTGGCCCGAGATTAAGAGGTGTTTTTTTTTTTTTTTTTACTCTTTTTCATTCATAAGTACATTACTTTCTTACTACTTATGAATAAATTATCCCTTTTGGATCTTTTTACATGTTCAAGATTTTATTGCGTCTCTTCAAGTTCTAAAGATAAACAATTTATCTGAATAGATAAAAATTCATTTTAAAAAAGGTTATGACTATGTTCCCGACAAGCGAACTAGTTACCATCTTTTTTCTTTTTTTTTTTTGAGCGGAAATTTCTCATCTTTTCTCCGATAAAAAATTATCTGTAAAAGAGTGCTTGCTCCCACTTTCTGCTCCCATAAGATGAAGTATTTCGCTCTTTGAATTTAGTGTTTTGAGAGGAAAAATTCTTGATATAAATAAGAGGCATATTAAAAAAGGTGACAGCAATAAATGCGACGGAAACAAGGGTGTCAGAAATAAGATCAAAGAAAGCAAAAACTATATGTATAAAACCTATGGTATTCACGTGCTATAGCGAGTATCCCGGGGACCTCGGCTATAGAAATAAGTTAGCAAGGAAGAGATGTGACATGGTACAAATAAGCGCAGCGGAGAAAACTGAGGAGAAAATCCAAAGGGATGACTCGAGCCAATGTTCCCTTCTATGGTTTACCAGCGGGCTTCACCGCTAGCCCATTGGTAAAGAAAGCGGGATTACTTATCACTAGGCCGAAACGGGACGAGATGACTGGAGAATGGAGGAGACTGTATAATGAAGAACTTCACAGACTATACAACTCGCCCAGTGTTGTAAGAATAATGAAACCACGAAGACTAAGGTGGGCAGGCCATGAAGCTCGGATGGAAAGAGACCGTTGCGAAGTCCGAGACGACGTTGGGAGGACAATATTAGAAGGAATCTTCGAGAAGTAGGTGTTTGTGATGAAAACTGGCTTGATCTTGCCCGTGATAGAATCCTATGGCGAACGTTTGTTACTGCGGCGATAAACTTGCGAATTCCGTAAGCCACATAGAGTATGTAAGGTTTACTCATCACAGGTTTGTTAAATAATGTTCTCATGTTGGCAATCATGACTCACTGTAGTAACCATTTATTAGGTTAAAAGGTTGGTATTTCTGAAAAGTTGTAAGGATTTGAAACCCTAGTAACTGCTTTTTTTTTATCCCGTTTCTCAAGAGCTGAAAGATGATCTTTTCGTCAGCTACGAAGGAATTTTTTGACTAAATCTTCTCTTTCTTTCCTACTAACGACTTATCACAAATCAGAAGCTAGAATTTTTGCTTCTGCATTGCTCAAAAGAAACTGAGAACTGAGAAATTCTCACGGTGCTCAGTTTATGGTGTGACCCCGCCCTCTCCTCTCTTCTCCATCCCTCCTTCGACAATTTTCGTTTACCTTATTTCGTCTAGTAACTTCACATCAGATGAAATCATAGTATCAGAAACCGAAGCTATTTTGAAATAAATATTAGATTATAATTTCGTTCTAATAACTAATTATATTTTTATTCAAGTTACAATTTATGACCTCGACAGGCATCTTTGATCTAGACGACTCACAATTCCTAAAGATGACGTCCAATGTGCGAAATTTCTTCCGGTAAAAAGGATGAGTAAGGCAGCTATTAGAGCCTACTCAAGGTACCATCCTGGCTGGCATGTGGTTGCTGAAATTACAGAAAAGCTTGGAAAATCTCTGTCTGGATGGTGTCTGGACATGAACATCTAGTATTTTTACGAAATTGTGCATTTTATATGTAAAAGCATGAAATTTGACATACAAACTTGTTATTTTAAGTGTTGTAGGCATTCGTACCGTGCGGTTCTGAGCCGCCATATTCGAAAATGGCCGTTAAATCAATTTTTTGCCTATAATTTTTAGTAAGTGGTCCTATTGTAACTTTCTTTTTCTTGAGTTGTTCATCA